>PVJH01018089.1:0-46142 GCA_004026705.1 Nesogale talazaci | reverse complement strand
TGTAAAAACCCCCAATAAAATTTAATTTAAAAAAAGTCCTCAACTAAAATAAAGCATTACTCAATAAGGAGAGTAAATAAAAACATGTTCATACAATGATTTGGAGATTTTTAGAGCTAAAATATTTTTACTAAAGCAAAGACTTGACCTCAAAAGACAGCTCTGATATACAATAACCAATATGGAACAAAAACAAAAATAAATAAGTAAACTTATATGAAGGTCTCTAAATAAGTATGGACACTTAAATAACAACCATAAGTACAACAGCAGTGCTTAGATGAGTGAAATAGTGAAAGAAAGATGAGTTCCAAAAATAAAGAATGTGTGAGTGAAGATCAGGGAAAATCTGAGTAATATATTGCCTGAAAGGAAAGTATACATAGAGCTTATCTTAATACTTTGGCCAGGTACATGTCACCATTACTGATTTGGCCCCTTAAAGATGAGGAATAGAATACATTCCCCTCATATAATAATTGAAAGAGAATCAATGTAATTTTGAAAAAAATAAAACATCATTTATCCATAACAAAGGAAAGAAAACACTAAAATATAGGAGATAGAAATACAGAATGAAATTAAAAAGCTGACATAACTATATTTGTTTCAAATGCCAGCAAAGTAGACATTTGGTGGAAAAAGCATTGATACACTTTTTTTTAAAGATCATTTTATTCAGTACTCTTACAGCTCTTATAACAATCCACACATCAATTGTGCCAAGCATATTTGTACAAATGTTGCAATCATCACTTTCTAAACATTTATTTTCTATTTGAGTCCTTGATATCAGCTCTACTTTTTTCCCTCCTTTCCTGACCCACCCTCGTGAACACTTGATAGATTATAAACTATTATTTTCATATCTTATACCAATCGCTGTCTCTCTTCACCCATGTTTCTGTCGTTTGTCCCCATCGGACCTGGGGGTGGAGGGATTTATGAATAAATCATTCCAATCAGTTTCTCCTTCCTTCTCTTCTCTCCCACTTTCTCCCTCCCCTCCTGGTTTCCCTACTCCCATTTCTGTTCTTTAGGAGTTTATCTGCCCTGAATTCCGTGTGTTGTGAGCTCTTATCTGTGTCAGTGTACATGCTCTAGTCTAGCCAGAACTGAAAGGAAGGACTCAGGTTATGATAGTGGTGGGGGATGGGGGTGGGAGAAGCCGCAAAGATCCAGAGGAATATTGTATGTTTCATGGAGGCTATACTGCACCTTTGTGGACTTATCCCTTTCTTGTGACTCTTCTGTGAGGGGTGTCCTATTGTCTACAAGTAGGTTTTGGATCTGTGCTCTGATCCCCCTCATTCTCAAAGTTTTTTGTTGTTGTTTTGAATCTTCTGGTGCATGTTACCTGATCCCATCCACACTTCATGATTACACAGGCTGGTGTGCCTCTTCCAAATGTGCCTCTTCCAACTTGTTGCTTCTCTGCTAGATGATCACTTGATTAGCTTTAAGCCTTTAAGACCCCAGATGTTATCTTCTAATAGATGATCAGATTTCTTCACTCAATTTTCTAAGGCACTCACTTTGTTTTCAGTAATATTATTGGCAGGGGAAACATCAAGGAATGCCAGATTGTTAGAGCAAAGTATTCTTGCATTGTGGGAGGGCTTGAGCAGAGGACCAAGGTTCATCTACTGCCTCGATGTATATAAACATATGTACATAGACCAATATCTCTATTTTTATGCATTAATGTTTTTACATGTGTACACACCTATGTTATACCTCTCTCCATTGGACTGCTTTCTAGATCTTTCCACTATTCCCTTTTACCATTCTTCTGCCCCACCACCATGCTTGCCTATCTTAGTAGTTACTCTCAGCCAGATTGCTGTTCTTCCAACACCACCAGGATCTCTACACCTTCTGGGTTGTTGATTTTACTTCCCTAGTTGTTAACCTGTCTATGGTATTATTTGCTCATTGCTCCTTTCCCCCACTGCCCCCAAGTTCCTCCAAAACCATTGGCCCCATTGCTTTCTCCTTGGGCTTCCTTCCCCTGCTTATCTTATAATAGGTAAGCAAAACAATAATAAGAGACAAAATAAAAAGAAAACAAAGAATCAAAGAAAAAGAGGTAAAACACAAAAAGGCATACTTATTTCTTGGTCTCTCTGCTGACCTTTATGTCCCCACCAGTCCTGGGGCATTCTAGAAACTGCCCATCCTAGCCTGAAGTCCATTGCTGATATAGTCTGTTCCCTTGTTGGTTTGTCCCACTGTGGCGGAGATCAGCTGGACTCACTCCCCACCATGTGTCCTCAGTATTGTCCTCTGTCGAGGTGTGCTCCAGTGATGGGACATTATGTCTCAAGCTGTTGTCAGTTCTACAGTTCTCTCTATGCCTTAGCAGTTCTGTGCACACATGTTATCCAAAGGGTGTGGTGTTCCAGTATAGGGTCCAGTACCTCATCTTCTCTTTTTCCTTCTTGGTTTGCTTCCAGGCAAGCAGGTCAGCCCCTATCCCCAACCTATAAGTTCACTGTTGTCCTCTGTAGCACACACTTCTTGGAAGAAGGTAAGTTTGACCCTGACTGGGGCCAACTCTGTAGACCGCTTGGTTTATGAGTTGTTCCATATAGTTACATTGCCCTCAAGGTTTGGTACACCATGGTGAGGCCTGCACTTACACTCCAATTTCTTTCCCTTTCTGTGGAGACCTAAATTATACCCTCTCACTGGGTGGATTAGTGTCCTGCTCTTTCAATGCCATCGCCCCACCACCACCACCTTTTGCTTTCTTTGTGTTGGGATGGCATGGACATCCTTGGGTTTGGTCTGCCTATCATCCAATTGCCCAAGCCTCAACATGTACAGTGTGAGATAAGTTCTATTCTTTTATACCTTCTTGTTGATTTTATGTACCTCAGTGGACTCATGTACTTATCCTTTTGTGATTGGCTAACTTTGCTGAGCATAACTTCTTCCAACTCTTCCCATGGATGATGTGCTTCATGTGATCAATACGTTTTAGGGATTTGTAGTACTCCATTGTGTGCTTGTGTCAAATTTAGTTTGTTTTCAATTCTTTGTGATAATGAATCGTGCTGCAATAAACTTTGGAGAGCCAATGACTGGTGTGGCAGTCATGAACTTATATTAATTTTATGATTGAAATGAAGGGTTGGGGTCTAGCCTGTTAATCTGGAGATAACCATTGAGTAGCCAATGAGGCCTCTTTGTGGGCATGGCTTTCTCCTGAGACTTCTGGGAAATCTCGCGATATATCCCTCATGAAATGAGAAGCTATCTTCCCCAGTTGTTGGGAGTTAGTCGGAGGGAGACAATGAATCATGGACAGATAAGATGGCAGTGTCCGAGAAGCTGGAGGAGCCGGCGGAGAGAACCTACGGCTTTTCCCTGATGGAGCCAGACCTCTGAAGCTGGGGCGGCCACATGGAGACCTCTGCCAGCGATGAGTTGTTCTGCTGTTGATGGACCCTGAGCCCTGCAAGTGAGAAGCCATATGGAGAACCCTGCCACCCTGCGCTGGAATTCTGCACCCACTGACCTGTGACTTCGTGAATCGGAAGGAGACTTTATAGACTGATTTCAGGCATATGAGTTAATATCGGACTTATGGCTTTGAATTGGACTGGCCTCAATGTCCTGTTCCTCTTGTATGTAAACCTTTTTCCTTATATCAATATGCATGTCAATGAATTTGTTCCTCTAGTCTATCCAGACTAACACAGACTGGTCAAGTGGTAGTGGTCTATTTCTTACCTTTTCTGGGTATATGCCCAGGAGAGGGATTGTTGGGTCAAAATGTAACTCAATTTCCATTCATTTTGAATATTGTCAGATTGCTTTCCACAGCGGCTGCATGTATCTACATGACCATCAGCAGTGGAGGATAGTTTCTATCTCACCACATTCCCTTCAACATTTGTTGCTCTGTGGTTTTCTGATTTGGACTATTCTCAAGAGTGTTAGGTGATAGTTCATAGTTATTCTAATCTGCATTTCTCTGATGGTTAATGATCAGGATCATTTTCTCATATGTTTTTTGGTCGTTCAGGTCTCCTCTCTAGTGAAAATTCTGTTCAGGTCTTTTTTCCACTTCCTCAGGAGGTTCACTGTTTCTTTTTTTTCTTTTTACAGGCCAGGAGGGTACTGTAGATTTTAGTAATAAGTCCTTTGTCTGTTATGCCTTTGCTAAAAATACTCTGCTGTTCTTGGGTTTCTCATGTTACTCTCTTAGTGAAGTCTTGTGATGCATCCAGGTGTTTAATCCTTAGTATATTCCAATTGTCGATTTCAGTTTCATCTCTGTGTGCGTATCCCGCCCTATTTCAGTTACCCTGTGTATTTCTTGCTCCAGCGTTCTTTGATTTGTACCAGTTTCTTCATTGATGATCCTGAGAGTTTTGGGGTTTTACTATTAGATCTTGGATTCATTGATTATGTTCTTGTGTGTGAGGTGAGGTAAGGGGTTTTTTGATGGATATCCATTGTTTCCAGCATCACTAGTTAAAGAGGGAATCCATCTCCCACTTGATGCTTCTTGGGTCCTTGTCAAAGATCACTTGTCTATACGCTGATGACATTATTTCTGGGTTTTCTGTTCTTTTCCTTTAGTCTAGTGTCAGGCATTATTCCAGGACCAGGCTGTTTTGACAACTGTGGCTGAATAGCAGTTGTTAAAGTCAGATAAAGTAAGTCCTCCAACTTTGAGTTCTTTAATAATTCCGGACTTCTTACCTCTTCAAATGAAATTGGTGGTCAGTTTTTCCAATTCTTTGAAGAAGGTTGTTTGTATTTGAATCAGTATAACATTAAACATATACAGTACCTTGGGTAAGATTGGCATCTTTACTAGATTGAGTCTTCTGATGCACAGTATGGGATATCCTTCCATTTGTGGAGGTTGTTTGTAGTCTCCTGTAGCAGACTTCTCTAGTTTTCCTTGTATAAGTCTTTTGTTTTCTTTGGTTGGCTATATCCCTGGATATTTCTATTTGTGCTTAGTTATTGTGAAATGTACTCCTATCTTGATCTCTTCCCTGGTCTTGTCCAATGTATATAGCAAACCAATAGACTTCTGTTTGTGGATCTTGTATCTTGTCACTCTTCCATATTTCTCTATCACTGCCCATACTCTTGTTGTGGAGCTTTTGGGGTTCTCAATGCATTGAATCATATTGTCAGTAAATAGGGATAATTTCACCTCCTCTTCTCCCAACAGGATACTTTAATGTCCTTCTGATGTGGAGACAATGAGCATTCTTGTTGGTTCCCTTTTTCAATGGGATTGTTTTTGTTTTTCCTCCATTGACTATGATGGTCGACTGTTGGATTTTTGTAAGTATCTTGTATATTAACTTGATAAATTTTCCTTCTATTACTATCTTCTTGAGTGTCTTAATTAGAAGAAGGTATTGAATGCTGTCAAATGCTTTTTTCTATGTCTGTTGATATTATCACATGGTTCTTATCATTTTTTTTAACAATGCAATGGATTATGTTGATGAAATTTCAGATGTTCAACAATCTCTGCATCCCTGGAATGAACCCCACCTGATCATGATGGATGATATGTTTTATATACTTTTGTATTCTATGAATCAATATTTTGTTAAGGATTTTTCCATCTATGTTCATTAGAGGTTATTGGTCTGCAGTTCTCTAATCCTGTGGGATTCTTGTCTTTTTTTGAGTATCAAAGTTATATGGAATTCATAGAATAAGTTTGGGAGTTTGCCATCTTTTTCTACACTCTAATAATTTGTGGAAAATTATTGTCAGCACTCCCCTAGAATTCTCCTGTGAAGCCTTCTTGTCCAGGAGCTATTTTTCATTGGTAGTTCCTTGATAACTATATCTAGTTCTTTGCTATGTATCTCTTAAGGCTCTTGACCTTTATTTGTGATAATCTAGGAAGGAACTGTTTTCCCAAGTATTTGTCCATGTCTAGAATACAGACTTTCTTAGAACTTTGTGATTATCCCTTTAATCTCATATGGGTCCATTTTGATTTTCTCTGTTTCATCCCTCATACTGTCTATTGTTTTTTCCTTCTTCTCCTAGGTTAGGTTTGCCATGGTCTGGTCTGTCGATTCTGTTGATCCTTTCAAAGAACCAACTTTTTGCTGCATTGATTTTTTTCCATTGTTCTCTTGTCTTCCCATTCATTGAAGTCTGCCCTGATTTTTATTATTTCTTTTCTTTTGCTATTGGAGATGTTGTTTTGTTGACTCTGTTCTAGTTACTGGAGGGTTTGTGATAGTGTATCAGTCATTAGTCTCTCTTCCTCTTTCATGGAGGCCTTAATAGTTATCAAATTTCCTCTGATAGATGTTTTTGCTATATTCCATAGATTTTGGTACATTGTATTCTCATTCTCATTAATTGCTAGAAACTTCCTAATTTCCTCTCTAATCTGAGCCAGTACCCATTCATGTCACAGAAGATTGCTATTCATCCTTGAATTGTTTGTCCTTTTTTTCTGGTCATCTTTTTGTTGATCTCTAGCTTTATTGCATGGTGGTCCAAGAAGGACATCTGAGTGACCTCTATGTGTTTGAATTGAAAATGAGCCATGAGCATTTGAAAGGAATGTGAATTTCTTTGCATTTGAATGGAGAATTCTATAGATGTCTATCTGGTCTAGTCACCTAATTATAGTGTTTAGCTCTGTAGCCTCTTTGCTTAGTTTCTTTCCTAGTGATTTATCTTCCTCTGATAGTAGTGTATTAAAGTCACCTACTATGATTGTTAAGTTTGTGATTTCTTTTTTTATCTTTTGAATAGTTTGATGAATTCCAAGAGTCTCTCATTAGGCATATATATATATTTATTATGCTCACTGATTCTTGGTCACTGATACTTTGAGCATTATATAATGTCCACCTTTGCCTCTTGTTATGGTTTGTACCTTGAAGTCAATTTTGTGGGGTATTAGGATTATTGTTGTACTTTAAAAGAATAGTTTCATGGTGCTAAAATAAGTAATTCAACAAGAATATATATTAATTCTAAAATTATGGATGTTTCTATTAATACATATGATTTTCAATAACATTAAAAAACAGAATCTGACTTCACTGCTAAAAGAAAATGGCAAGTCACAATCATAACTTGAGCTGGAGTATTGCGCTTTCAGTAATAGATAGCATAGACTTTCAAAAGACATGTTATTTGAGCAAAACATTGAACACTCTCAATATAATGGATATGTAGAAGTTTGGATCCAATAATTGGAAATAACAACTTTACTTTAAAGTACACATGGAATATTTACAAAGATTGACATCAAAGTAGGCTGCAATGCAATTCTTAACAGGTACCACATCACTTGTACAAGATAGACCCAGTTAAAACTAAGATATTCAACAATCCTTATGACTGAAAATTTACACAAACTTCTTAAATTTTTAAACAAGAACTCTGTATCAAAAGATCATTAAAATGGAAATTATTCAATTGGTATATGTTCTGCTGTGTATATGTTCAAAAACAACATTTTTTAATTTCAAAATTACTACTAAACAAATGTACAGGATATAAGTAAAGTAATACTTTATATAACAATGCAATAATACACTGAAGAAGAGGAAATATTCTTAAATGAACAAAGTAAGCAACAAAATAAAGAAGTGAGAAAAGAGAAAAACTCAAAGAAATTAAGGAAAAGAATAAATACAGCAGAATACAATGAACAAAATTAACAAATAAATTCAATAAGATGGATCCAGGAATTGTAAAATATTATGTTAATTTATGATAAAATACATTCAAATTGCCATCTGTTTTCAAAGGCTTTCTACTATGTTCCAAACAGGACCTCCAGCCTTGATGACAAACCCTAGCTCCTACTACTCTCTCTGGATCTCTGACCTTATCAGTGTTCCTTGAACATGCTGCACTTCATTTAGCTTTAAGATCATTGTACTTTCTCTGTCTTCTGCCTAGAACTCTCAGCACTTTGAACTTCACATGCATCCACAAATCCAAAAATAGTCATTGCCCATCCCATATTCCTGGCACTTTCCTAGCCCTAATGAATAGAGCAGAGAATGCCACAGACAAAAATTCCTGTGACTATGGAGTTTATGTTCTAGTAACTGGAAATATTTATCATTCAATGAAGTCTTTCTAGACTACTCAATCTAAAAATCAACACTATTAGATTTAATTTGTTTTCCTTCTTAAAGTACAACCAGAATGTTCCTTGGGAGTGAAGATCGCAAGACTTTATCACACATTAAATTCTCATCAGTGCGTCACTCTTTCCAAAGGAGAGACTTTGTCTATTTTGTTCTCTTAGCTCATGAAGCAATCCCCCAAAAAAGTATGTGTTCCAAAAATATGTATTGGAAGATTGTGTGCATAGAAGAAGATTCTTGGAAGGTGTTTCAGAGGACAATGTTTAAAGACAGGAGTGAGAGTAAAATACTATACATTTGTGTGCGAAAGAGATACTCTAAGCTTTAAAAATGACCTTGTGTAAAGGCAAAAGAACAGATACAATGACAAGAGTAGTTCAGGCTGGTAGTCAGAGATTAGATATAAAGAACTTGTGCAATATGCAAAGGAATTAATGTTTCACTTTACAGATGAATGATGACATCCCTGGTGATTTAGTGGGTCATGATTTGGCCTGTTAACCACAAATGAATGGTGAATATTCCGACCACAAGACTCAAGAAAAGAAAAATCACTGCCATCAAGCCGATACTTACTCCTAACCACCATATAGGACATGGTAGAACTGCCCCTGTCAGTTTCAGAGACTGTAATTTTTCTTACCAGATTAGAAAGCTCCATCTTTCTCCCCAACACAATACCAAATTTTAAAATCCATTTTGAAATTAATTTCTAAGTGTGTGTCGTTTTTTTCTAAATGTTGGTAATGATTTTATGAGTTATAACAATATTCACAATTGCACCAGTAAACCAAATCATGATAAACAAGAAAAAAATTGAATATGTCAAGGTTTTAATTGTGCTTGGATCCACAATCAATGCTCATGGAAGCAGCAATCAAGAAATCCAACAATGTACTGGGCAAGTTTACTGCAAAAAGACCTTTTTAAAGTGTTGCAGAACAAAGAGGTCACTGTGAAGACTAAGATGTGCCTGCCCCAAGCCAGGGTATTTTCAAATGCCTCATATGCATGAGAAAGCTGGACAAGGAATAAGGGATGCCAGAGAAGAACTGATGCAATTGAAAGCTGGCAAAGAATACCAAAAGTACTGTGGACTTTCAGAAGAATAACCAAATCTGTCTTGGAGAAAGAACAACCAGAATGCTCCTTGGGAGTAAAGATCGCAAGACTTTATCACACATACTTTGGGCAAA
This sequence comes from Nesogale talazaci, assembly GCA_004026705.1. NCBI lineage: Eukaryota > Metazoa > Chordata > Mammalia > Afrosoricida > Tenrecidae > Nesogale > Nesogale talazaci. The sequence goes on along the minus strand of PVJH01018089.1, from coordinate 36,826 downwards.
TCTCCAAGGAGACCTGTCCTTGGAGAGGAACGGCTTGTGTGGAAGAGTAGAGGGTCTGAAAAAAAGAAAACCCCTCATTGGATCCCCACTCAATTACTCCCTTGATGCAAGAACATTGTGTTCTATTAAACTGGCATTCTATGATGTCCATCTTCACGACACAATCGCTGAGGACAAATGGGTGCATAAGCAGATATGGTGAAGAGAGCTGGTAGTGCACGACTTTCTAAAGATATAATGTCTGGGGTCTTAAAGGCTTGAAGATAAACAAGCGGCCATCGAGCTCAAAAGCAACAAAGCCCACCAGCGTGTGTGATCACGAGGTGCTGAAGGGATCAAGAATCAGGCATCAAAGAACAAAAAAATCATATTATTGTATGCTTACCTTCGCAAAAAGATCATTGAAGACAAAGTAGGTACATAAGCAAATGAAGTGGAAGAGGTTGATGGTACCCGATTATCAAAGGATGTAACATCTGGGGTCTTAAGGGCTTAAAGGTGGACAGACTGCCATCTAGCTTAGAAGCAACACGACCCATGTAGAAGAATCACACCAGCTTGTGTCATCGTGAGGTGTCAAAGGGATCAGGGATCAGACATCAAAGAACAAAAAAAAATCACATCATTGTGAATGAGGTTGGGTGGAGATTGGGGTCCCAAAACCCACCTTTAGGCAACTGGGAATCCCCTTACAGAGGATTACAGGAGATGAACCAGTCAGAGTGCAGTGTAGCAATGATGAAATATATAACTTTCCTCTAGTTCCTAAACGCTTCCTACTCTCTCCCTCTCCCACCCACCCCCACACACACACACTATCATGATCCCAATTCAACAGTAAAAATCTGTCTAGACCAAAGGATGTACACTGATACAGATAGGAACAAGAAACACAGGGAATCAAAGGCAGACAACTTCTTCAGGACCATTGCTGAGAGTGGCAATACCAGGAGGATGGAGGGATGTGGGGGTTTTCCTGGCAGGACCTGTGGATCTTGGGGAAAGTTGTAGACAGTGAAGGATGCTCCTGCATCTCCTGGAGTGGTCTTGAAGCTGGTGGGTATTTGTGCTCTTACGTAGCTGGAACCCATGCTTTCAAGTCTCCTGGAATGTTCTGGTCTTGAGTCAGGTTGAAGCTGTTGGGTATCTGCATTTCCATGACTCCTGGAAAAATACTCCAGGAGTCAAATAAGACCCCAGATCAGCTCAACTGGCAACCTTCTGCTTTGACCTCTGAAACACAGCCTATCAGAATGCTTCTAGCTTCTAGTGCAGCTCAAATCCTGCAATATGATTGGGTGATTAGTCCCATAATGTAATTGGACAAAATAGTCTTGTAAGACAATTGGACAGACTGGTTCAACCAGCTACACCTCATTTATATAGCTCACAGTGTGGGTCATAAATATGTTTTGGAAACAAAGGAGTATGTAAAAAAAAGTTATTTGATTGGCTAACGAAGCATATATAAACCTTGCAAAAACTGAAATAAAGTTAGATTTGCACTGTCGAGCCTGGTCTCCAGAATCTTTGTTAGTGACTCTGTCTCCCTCACCTTCCTGCATACTGGACCTGCTCCAACAGAGAGAGGGTGAGATAGAAAGGGGGAACAATCACAATTACAAAGATCAAAAATTCAATTACAAAGATTTACATATAAACTCCTCCCTGGGGGATGAGCAACAGAAAAGCAAGTGAAGGGAGATGTTGGACAGTGTAATATATGATAAAAAATAATAATGACTTCTAAAATATCAGGACTTCATGAGGAAGGAGGTAGTGGGGAGAGAGGGGGAAATGAGGAGCTGATACCAAGGACTTAGGTTGAAAGCAAATGTATTGAGACTGATGATGGCAACAAATGTACAAATGTGCTTGACACAATGGATGTATATATGGATTGTGATAAGAGTTACATGAGCCCCCAATAATGAAAAGGAACAAAAGAATTAAATAATAGTAAAAAAGAAACAAGCAAAAAAATTATGATGGCAACATATGTACAAATGTGCTGGACACAATGGATGGATGGATGGATTGTGAAAAGAGCTGTAAAAAAACTCCAATAAAATGAGTTTTACCAAAAAGGAAGAATCTCAACAAGATGGAGATGTACAATGACTGCAGCAATGGGCTGAAACAAAGCTACAATCGTGTGGACGGCACAGGGTTGCGCAGTGTTTCATTGTGTCGTAGATAGAGGGCTACTGTGAGTGGGCGCCAACTGAATGGCACCTCATAACAAGAGGGATGCTTTAGTTCATATGGTGAGACTTGTGAGAAGCGGAAGTGGGTAGGATTGCTTTGTGTTTTTCCAGGTCTCCCAAATTTGCTGCTTTGAGCAAAGTATATTCACTTCTGTTCTATCACTTGTTTATGTGAGATATGTTTGAGTTTCCCTTCTCTGATAGGTTTGTGCCACATCATAGATTTTACAGAATAATATATTATTATTACTATATATTCATATATTATTAAATATTATTATATATTATTATAACAAGTGGTGTTTGATTCTGCTGTGCAAAGGATTGCTATGTGTCAGAACAGACTCAGCAGCACCCAACAACAATAAATTAAGATCTCACTGCCATTGAGTGGATTCTGATTCACAGTGACCCTCTAGGACAGGGTGGAACTACCCCTAAGAGTTCTCAAGACTGTAACTCTTTAGGGGAATAGAAAGGCCGGTCTTTGCCCCATGGAGTGCCTAGCAGTCTCCAACTGCTGACTTATGGATCACAATCCAATGCATAATCACTTCATAGCCAGGGCTTTTTCAGCAATAAATTATCTAGCTGGTAATGGATATTTTATTAATAGTCAACTTAGCATTCTTCACTAAGCATTTGAATATTTGAAATGAGTACCAAATCAAGCATTGGAACTCAACCAAACACCATTTTGGAATGTATAACTGATGACAAGTTCACTGCCCAACCTCATCTTTATTTGTGTGGTGAACTTGTCAGCACCATCATCATGATATTTAACATATATTAGATCATTTTATGTTCAAGACACTCCTCTAGCTCATAGCCTGTGTGCTTTTAACAACTATGATTGCTGCTTTAGTCCTTCCCAGTGAATTCATTTTTCTATTCAACTTCAAGCTGTCTTCTCTTTCTGACTGATTTTCTCTGCTCGCTTCAAACTCTATTTTCTTATACTAGTTCTGCTGGCCATCTGTTCTGGCTTCAGAATATATCATAGTATATTCATTGATCATCTCAGAAAAATACCAAAATGCCCCTAATCTCATTTTGATTCATTCTGGTGCCAAGTGTCTGGAGTGATGTCATGGTCTCCATGGAGGTGGCATATGTGATTTTTTTGTAGCCAATCTTCATCTCCTTCTGACCTCCATCAGTGGGGCACTCACTTTCTAGTGTGCCTTTTTACCAAGAAGCACTCTTCAGTTGCACCTTTCCTAATGCTCAACTATGGGCTTTCTCCCACACAGCCTTGAGAAGACCTCTGTGCCCTCTGGGAATAGGAAGGAGATGGCTGTAGGCTTCCTTCTTATAGGCCCGCTGTAATTCTCCCATGCCTCCTACCCAACTCAGTGAGTCTTGTCTTCAGTGCATGGTTATTAAGCTCACATCTCTTTAGCTTTTCTTTTGCAGCATTACTCCCTCTAGTGCTGAGTTAAGAAACTGGATGCTTGTAAAATAATGTAAACATCTTGTTAATTAACTAATAGAGTAATTGCAGAGAGTATGGTCACATGTGGACTCTTTGTTGACAGTATTTCTATAAGTAAGGGATAGTGTCACAACCATCATTGTGGCTCTAGCAACTAGTACGGTATTGCCTCCTAACCAAATTGCTGAGAGGACACAACTGAATCAAACTGCTGAGAGGACACAAGTATCTTAAGCTTTTGTCTCTGAAATTTCATTCATTCAAGTGTGCCTTTTACAGTGGATATTACCTAAATTGTTAGGTGCAACATGAAATAAAATTACTTGATGACTGCGAAAAATGGAATAATGAAATCTTTAAGACATTTTTTAAATATTTTTAAGAACAGGGTATATGATTCAAATATATATTTAAAAGCAACTTAGTCGTTTCCCACCTAGCAAGGATGCTGCCATTTGGTTGGGGAAACTCTACTGCATGTTGCAGACTTGGGTATGCCCTGAATACCGGGGCCCATAGTGCTGGTGAGAGCTTCTAACAGAAGCTTCTTTGCCTGGTGAGAGTTCAGTTCTCCTCCTGGCTCCCTCCCTTCTCTGCAGACCCTTCTTTACTTTCAGCTCTCCTCCCTAACTCCCCTCATTCTACATACCTGCGTCCTGTCAATCCCCCCTCCCACTTTAACCATCCATGGGGGGGGGGCGCTATTGGTGGGACATTGGGAGTCACATGATCCTGAATAAACTACATGGTAGGTAGTCGTGAGCAAGAGAATTTGGAGGGAGGATTTCTCTTACTTTAGATTTGGAACATGAATTCTCAGGTGGACATAATGGTGCTAGTTCTACTTGGTGCTGATGGGTCCATTCTGATGCAAAGTGACCCTGCTTCATCCTCGCAATTACTGTTATCCTGGAGCCAATTGTTGCAGCCAATTGACTGAGTCAATTTGTCTCTTGTAGTGTTCTCCTCTTTGGGGACTGACCAAACAAACAGGATGTCCTCTTTCAGAGACTAGTCTCTCCTGATAACTTGCCCACAATATATGAGAAGTCTTGCCACTCTCGCCTCTAGGGAGCATGCTACCTGTATTTTTTGCAATACAGATTTGTTTTTCTGTGGAGCACAGTCATTTCAGTATGCTTCATTGAAACCCAAATTCAAGTGCATCAATTCTTCTTTGGCCGTCCCATTATATTTTCCAGCATTCACATGTAAATGAAGTGATTGGCAGGATCATGGCTTGGTCAGGTGTTCCATAATTCTCAAAAGGGTATATTTGTTCTTTAACACTTTGAAGAGGTCTTTATGCAGCACCTTTGCCCAATGCACTAGGTCTGTTGACTTCTTGGTGGTTTAATGATTGTGAGTCCAAATAAAATGGCATTCAATCATTTAAGCTTCAATATTTTTCCATTTCTTAGGATATTGTTCATTGGTCTGCTTGTCATCATTTTGTTTTGCTTTCTTTCTGTTGAGGTGTAAGCTATACTGAAGATTGTAGTCTTTGATCTTCATGATAAGTGCTTCATGTGCTCTTCGCTTTCAAAAAACAAGCTTGTGTTATGTGTATATTTAGGTTGCTAATGAATCTTCCTCCAACCCTGGTGCATATTGTTTTCAGATCACGGGGCTTCTTGAACTGTTTGTTCAGTACACAGATTGAAAAAGGCATGGTGCAAATAAACAAGCCTGATTCATGCCTTTCCTGAACTTAAATTATACATATCTCCTCATTCTTTCGAATGACTGCCTCCCTCTTGGTCTATGTGCAGTTTCTTCTCATCTGGGATCAGAGATGGTATCCATTGTGCCAGGGTGTGTATATGACGATTTCTTAAAATAAGCAAAGGTCCAACATTGGGTCATAGCAAGTTATATCTTATACAATATGTTGCAAGATACCTTTTAGTCACAAGAGAATGCAAAAAGATAAAGATGCAAGCACAGTGAAGGTTTTCTACTTTTTAGGTGACCAGTTAGTCTTAGATATTAGATAAGATTTTAGATAACATTTAGATAAGACATTAGATAACATTAGATAAGAATTAGATAAGATTATTTCTTGTGTGAAATAGCACAAAGTTTCAAAACTATCAATGAAGTGCAAACATTGAGGAATGACAAACATCTCTGTCCCTGAGGAGTCCATAGACACATCATAACATTCTTTCTGGATTTCATGTCAATTATCATGTTTAACCCCAGGGAATTTCAGTTTACTATTGCAGTGTTTGGTTCTTATTGTTGATGGTTCTCATGATTCAGTTCTGCTTGATGGTACCTACCAGCATCAATGCCCTATTTTTCATCTGGAAGTAACATCTTTTCTCTATGTAGTAGTCATCTAAAGAGCTCTAAAATTGACAGGATGAATGAAGGAGACTTGGAAGACATGGTTTCTCTCTCAGTAATCTTTGATTGTAAAGTAAGATGAGCATCGATCTTGCAGAATCCATCTTTTCCAATGCACCACATGATCTTTGAGATCCTTTCATAGAAGGGGGACTCTTCCTAACAATTTTCTGCTGGTTTTCAGAGACTTCTGATTCTTAAAATTGCTTTGCACATAGCAGAGAGCAGGCACGTGTGCCCATTAGACTCAGGGTCAATTGTCTGTAGCAGAGACCCGACTTCTCCACAGGGATCATGGCATGTTCCCAGCAACCGTGCTCCCAGAAGCATCGCGTCTGCATTTCTAGCAGCAGGAAAGAGGAAGTGGCTGAAAGGCCAGAGTGCACACCAGCTGCGTCTCCAGAAAACTTCCCCGAAGTTACACACTTCCACTTCCGTTATGCTGATAAGATCAAAGGGAAAGAGAGAGACTAGAATGTTGAGTAAATAATCAACTGTCTCTACTGCAGAACATATGACGGCAGCATGAAAAGGCACCTTGAAATCCCTAGCTGATTCATGGGAAAATGCATTTTACTCAGCATTTAACTCATTTTACTTTAAGGAGAACCTTTAAAGCCTTATGTGGAACAGAGGCACAAACATCATCCAGATGCCATTAGCCATCAGCACGAAACCAAGATGGCATTCGAAGATTTGTTGCGAGTCTTACTCACACTCAATAACCTCCAGTCCGTGCTGACTCAGAGGAGACCCCTGTGGGTGGCCTAGACTCTCACTCTCTAGGGGAGTTGAAAGCCCAGATTTTCTCCCAGGAGCTGCTGGTGGTTTTGAACTCCAGACCATAAGCTCACAGCCCATGCATAGCCATTACACTGACCGGACTCCCTTTGTTGCGATGCGGGGCTTTAAATGGATAGAGAAGGGCACAGGAAACTGGGGCCACAGACACCAGAATGGGACCACAGTTGGGACACATATATTGTTAGATACAAGGGCTTCAGAGATTGGCCCAGCATCTTCCAGGCAAGACTGATAGGTAATGACTCATGACTATGTGACCCCCGGTATTGTCCCCAGGAGTGAGGTAGCAGCATAGTGGTCATGCATTGGGCTGTGCTGTTAGGTCAGCAGTTCTAAACTACAAGCTGCTCGGTAAAGCAAGTGCACATGGAAGAAGCACACCACCCATGCAATCGTGGGGAGTGCTAGGAACCGAGTAATAGGCATCAGCAGACAAAACATATTGTTGAGAACAAAGGGGGCTAGAGCAGAAATCCAAAGCACATCAGTAGACAGGGGAATAATCTCCCCACAGAGGGACCACAGGGAAGGGAGGGAGTCACCAGGATGCAATGGTGTGGGAAGCCAAATGCTGTTCCCATCCCTCAGTGACACCTTTATTGACCTTTTGTATTGTAACGGCTTGCGGACCTGTTGAGTTCACCTAATTAGCATGCAGACCTGTTGAGCCCATCTAATTAGCATGCGGACCTGTTTGAGAACTGCTTCCCACCATATCCCCCCCCCCCGTCGTTTCTTTGAAGCTATGTGTATGATTGGCTGATTATCCCTACCCCTCATTTCCATGGATTGTGCCTCCCCTTCCTGTTGCTAGCCTATATTAACCCTGCCTTTTGGCTCAATAAACGAGACTTGATCAGAATCCTGTCTTGTCTCCATTTCTCGCCTCTCTTGCCCTCTCCATTCCCAGTCCCCTATTGAGGAGCCCACTTTGACTGATCCGCGGGTCAGATCACAATAGAGCACAGGGCCAGCTCTGCCCTGTCCTAAAGGGTCACAAGGAGTCAGCATCAACTTGATGGCAGTGAGTACTATTCCCAGTAAAACTTCCCAGTGGGTAGAAGAAATATCCTCACCACACCGTCTTTAAGATCCTGTCATAAAAAGAGGATTTAATTAAGGACACGCCCAGGCAAGCTGCATAGAGACATCCCCTCCTTGGGTTGGCTGAAGAGGGGTGGAGGTACTAGACTTTCCTACACACTCTGCCTGAGGGCACGATGACATCTATCCTTGATTAAGGATCAGAAAGAATTCCATGCAGACTATCTATGTGGAGATTCTGCAAATGAATTTTGAGTTGTTACTACTATCCCTGGCCTTCCACAAACCAGAATCACCTTTCTTTAGGTTAGAAGGGGCACAACCCATTTCCCCACTAAAAGAATCTAAGACAACAAAGGAGTATGACTAAAATCTGGCTTTTCCTTCTAAGTCAGGGGCACTCACATTTTCTCAGCATGTGAGCTACTATAAAATGATCAAGTCAAGAGATCTATCAACTACAAAAATGCAAAGCATATATTTATCTTTATTACATTCAATCATAAATGCACTGAGAATTCTTTATATGTACAATGTATGTTCATGTATCTTGCATAACCACATGAGTCCATATCGCACAACACAATACAATTAACTATGTACATTTTCAGCTGAGCCCCGGTGGCATAGTGCTTGTGCGCAGGACTGCGGCCCACTGGGTTGGAGGTTCAAATCCAGCGGCAGCCTCTCCAAGGCTGGGCCTCCTACTCCCACCATCAGAGGGCAGTGATGCCAAAAAAACACTATGTACACTTTCTGTCATTATCTAAGTTTACTCTGATGACTTGCACTGAATGGATTAGGCCAGGGATTTATTGTCTGGACAGTAGCTGCTGACAGCCAGCCTCATGCACACTTCTAAAGAATCATCAGTCATGATGAAATGGTACCTGTACTTAATGATCTTTATGTGGGAAAAGGCTGCTCACATAAATCAATAGAGCCAAATAATGCAGTCAAGGAGGTAGCACACTTCTCCATGTTTGGGTACTTTCCCTCTGCGAGTAAGTTCCAGAATTGTTCATGTACTCTGGACTTCAGCTGAATGTTGGCTTGTAGTGTCAACGTCTCCCATTCTGTATGAAAGTGATGATACATTTTTGTCTTCTTATTTTGTCCAGCCCCCCTCTCCACTCATTTTAATACCTTTTTTTACATTTAAGGGGGAAAAAACAAGGTCTAAAAATTTATAACTTAGCTTGTCAGGTTTGCTGCACTTAGCGCAGTTTGTATGAACGTGCATTTGACACCCAATATTGAATGTGATTAGAGCTGTATATCAATTAAGTGTTGGGATTAAGCTGAAAATCAATTAAGGGATTGATGACAGGCTTATGTTTATTTTTTTAATGTCATGTGATCTACCTACAGTACATTTGCAATCAACTAGTAGATCGCATTCAACTTATCAGGCACCCCCTTCTAAGTAGTAAAGTGGTTCATTAATGTAACCGTTCTTTAAATATGACGGTGTATATATTTTTAACTATTTATTGTGCATTAGGTGGGGGCTTACAGAGCTGAGCCTAATTTGACAATTCACGCATACTTAATTCATCCACTACAATCTCCTCGAGGTGAGGTGTCACTTCTCCTGTGTTTCCTGTTCCCATTGCTCCTTCTTAGATAACACTCTGAACTTTGTCCTTAGAAAAAAGGCTGCCTCTTTTCCCTTAAATGGTTGGTTAGTCTAACATGGGGTGAGTTCAGTTCTAGACCTGAAAGGTAAGGGTATGGTCTTGGGGATCACTTCGATCTGTATTTGATCAATAAGCCTGATCTGGTCTATGATTTTGGGTTTTGCTCCACATTTTTCTTTCATTCAATCCAGGGCTTTCTACTGGGCTCCTTTACACAACAACTGATAGTGGAAACCAGGTACCATCAAGTATTTTGGTCTCAGGGTTGTAAAAACTGTTTTGTTTGGTTCGTGAGTTTATTAGAGTAATCATTTCCATGTGCCTTTTGAATTCCATGATTCTCTTTTCCTGGACAGGAAGAGACTGTTAGTTGTATATGAGATAGCTGTTCATGAGCTTTTAAGACCTCAGCTGTTTTAAGACCCCAAATTAAGATGTAGAACATTGTCTTTATGAATGAGGTTATGCCAATTGACTTGGGTATCCCAAGACGATGTTCTAGATCACGCAGGCCCAGCAATGCTTTCCTTCCAAGTGTTTGATTATATCTAAGAAGTTCTCATAGCTTCATCCTCTGTGTGTTTCACCACATTTTCATGCATATAGTTATAGCAAAGATAAACATGAAGATATGATTATTCTCTGTCAAACCTATACATATTCATTGCTATACTCCCACTTTCTTTCCTTTATGGCATGACAGTGTATAGTTTTCATTACTCTTTCCCCACATTTTCCTTATCTTTTCATATGCATTTGTTCTTTCATTTGAAAGTTATTTTCCAATTTTAAAAATTAGAATTTCCAAATTGCACTTTAATTTTTAAAATTCACTTGGGGGGGGCTCATACAATTCTTATCACAATCCAAACATCAATTGAATCAGAGATGTTTGCATGTATGTTGCCTTCATTCTTTTCTAGACATTCACTTTCTATTGAGCCCTTGTTATCATCCTCATTCCCACTACCACCACCCCTCCTCATAACCCCCTGATGGATTGTACATTGTTATTATTTTTATCTCACACACCTACCACTATCTTCCAAGGTTTTCTGTTGTTCTTTCCCCTGCAGAAGGGTGTGTGGTTATGTGTTGATCATTGCAAATGGTTCCCCTTTTCTCTCTTCCTCTCCTCCTCTTCCCCCTACCCTTCTCATATCATTATTTCCACTCCTTTTCCTGGATACTGTGTGTTGTGAGCTCCCATCTCTTTATATATCTGTGTACGTGTTCCAGTCTAGTCTGAATTAAGAAGTAGCTCTGGGGTCATAGTAGTGGGGGGGGAGGGGATGAGGAAGTCTCAAGGAACCAGAGGAACATGTTATTTTTCATCAATGCTTTATTGCACCCTGGTGACTCATCCCTTTTCTGTGGCCCCTCTGTGGGGAGATTTTTCCATTGTCTACAGATAGACTTTGGATCTCTGCTCCAGCCCCCCTTGTCCTCAACAATATGTTTTTGTTTCTCATTTGTCTGCTGATGCCTATTAGTCAGCCCCTATGACTCTTCATGATTGCACTGGTGGTGTGCTTCTATCATATGGGCTTGTTGTTTCACTGCCAAATGGCCAAATTGTAGCTTTTAAAATGGATTAATACAAAATTTTGCCTCATGACACACTTTATTGCTTTTCATATACAGTCTGCTTGTATCCATTTATCATTTGGTAATTTTTAATAGTGAAATATGCACATGCAAACCCTCTACCCGAAACAAAAACTAGAAACTTGGTGATAATCCATTTCATCATCAAGTCTCTCCCACCTGAGGCAACTATTACACTTTGTATTTTTCTGAAATATTTTCATCTTTACAATAAAATTTTCTCCTTTAAAATATCTCCATTTATTTGGGTCTTGTTTTACAGGCCCAAGAACAGATTCTTAGGAGTTCTATATATGCCTTGAAAGCTTTAAATGCCTTTCTTTTCCTTTGCAGAGATTCTTAGCTTTCAGCAACAATAACCGTCCTCCCTTAGTCTGCAATAAAATACTTTTCCTAGATTCTTGTCTGAGAACACGATTGACTCTACTCAGAAGCTTCCCTGATGCTTCCTTCTAGCTCTGGTTATTAGGAACCGCCGAGTCAGTTTCAACCTGCCCCAACTCCATGGACAGCAGAGCAAAGCACCGACCAGTCCAGCTCCACCCGCACAATCGTTTCTATGTTGGAGTGCATTGTTCCTGGCACTGCCAATCCACCTTGTCCACGGCCTTCTTCTTCACTGCCTCTCCATCAGGCATGAAGCATGTCTTGCTAGCTATCCTTGCCTCTAAGGAGCACTCTGGCCATATTGCTTCTAAGACAGATTTGTTTGTTGTTTTAGCAGCCCACGGTACTTTCCATATTCTTCAGCAGCAGCATAACTCAAATGTATTCATTCTTTTTCAGTCTTCTCTATTCACTATTCCAAATTTCACATGCATATGATGTGGTTAAAAATACCCTGGCTTGAGATCATCAAGGCTTGCTTTGAGCCAGCTAACCAGATGGTGAAATGGGACCCCCACCATGGGAAATACATGGCTTTCTGCCTGTTGGACCGTGATAATGTGATTTCCAAAGATGTCAACGTTGCCATTGCCACCATCAAGACCTAGTGTACCGTCCAGTTTGTGGATTTGTGTCCCACTGGCTTCAAGGTTGCTATTAATTACCAACCTCCCACTGAGGTCCCTAGTGCAGATCTGGTCAAGGTGCAATGAGCTGTGTGCATGGTGAGCAACACCACAGTCATTGCTCAGTCCTGGGCTCGTCTGGACCACAAGTTGACCCAATGTACACCAAGGGTGCCTTTGTTTCCTGGCACAGGGATGGGGGAAAGAAGAGTTCTCTGAGGCTCATGAGGCATGGATGCCCTTAAGAAGGACTAGGATGAGGTTGGAGCAGATAGTGCAGATGGAGAGGATGAGCATGAGAGTGTGGGCTTGTCACATTGTACACTCTGCTGTCTTTGGACTTGGAAATCTGTTGTCCTATAAAACTGTGTTGTGACCCTATCAATAAATGTTTTCTTTTTATATGTCAAAAAGAATACCATGACTTGGGCCAGACAAGCCTTAATCCTCCAATAAGCTTTTTTGCTTTTCAACTTTCTAGAAAGATCTTGTGAAATAGATTTATCCAATGCAATGTGTCCTATAATCTCTTCACTACTGTGTCGATGAGCATTGATTATGGATATAAGCAAGACAAAATCCTTGAGAATTTCAAACTTTTCTCTATATTTAGCATGATTTTACCTAATGGTGCAGCTGTCGTGATTTGGGGTTGTTTTACTTTGAGCTATAATCCATATCACAAACTGCAATCCTTGCTCTTCATTAGCAACTGCTTCAAGTCCTCCTCACTTTCAGCAAGCAAGCTTATGTCATCTGCATATTGCAAGCTACTAATTAGCTTTCCTCCAATCCTGATACAGTATTCTTCATCAAAGTCAGCTTCTTTGATTATTTGCTCCTTCTGGCTACTAATAATCTAGTGCAGAATAATAATCTAATAAAAATGCTCAGCTTGATTCTGCAATCTATTTAGAAAGAATCATCAGTCAAGAAATCATATGTTACATTGTAGTGAGCAAATCAGAAATTCAAGATCTCTTTAAAGTGGAGAAGCACAAGGATGTCACTTTGAAGACTAAGGTGAACCTGATTCAAGTCATGGTATCCAACTACCTCAGATGCATTCACTATTGCACATGGAATAAATAAAACTAATGACAAATCAATGTTTTTGAACGGTGGTGTTGGAGAAGAAGATTGATGGTCTGATGGACTGTTATAAGGACAAACCTGTCTTGAAAGAAATATATCCAGACTATTCCTTAGAAGCATGATGGGGAGACTTTGTCTTAATTGCTTTGCGTATGTTCTCAAGAAAGAATAGTCCCTGAAAAAAGCCATCCTGTTTGGGAAAGCAGAGGGGCAGTGAAAAAGAGGGAGGCCCTCGTGGAGATGACACCATGGCTGTAGCAATGGGCTCAGGCAGAGGCATAATGATCAGAATGGTTCAGAACTGAGCAATGCTTTGTTCTGCTGTGAATAAGGTCACTATGGGTCAAAACTGACTCAATGGGACCTAACAACAACAACAAGAAGAAGAACAACAGCAATGTATCCATTGGAAAATAGAGAAATGAATAAGGAAGATTGAAGAAGAATCAGTGCATTTGAACTATGGTGTTGGTGAAGAATATTGCCAGGATCTAGGATTGCCAGTGGAACAAACAAATCTGTTGTAGAAGAATTACAGTCAAAGTGCTCCTTTGAAGGAAGGCTGCCAGACTTCTCTGAAGGAGGTCAGCAGAGAATGAGAAGGCCACCCATGAGGTGGATTGACATAGTGACTACACCAGCATTTTGAGGCTGATGGAGGACTGGGCTGGGTGGCCTCTGTTGGGTGTAGGAATGTGATGAGTCAGAATCAACAGGTGCTGGCAGAGCTGGGAGAGTGCATATGGACCTGCATGCTGAGCCTACTGGATCAAGAGGGATGAAACATCTATATGAATAAGAACTAAGATAGCTTTAAAACCCTGAAAGAACACAGGAAATGGTATAAAAGTGATGCAGGGATGATTTCTAGAAAGATAGGAAAAGTGATGACCAACATTAAGTAAGGTAGAAATATTTAGAATTTTTTCATAGCCAGTCTTATGAAAGTAGAACGAATTACCTACAGGAAATAATGAGTGCTATGTGGCTAGAGTAATTCACACAGAAAATGGGAATCATGTACTATTTCTCATGATCATTTGTTTGGCTTCTGTTTCTTCCACTGACTTGAGCACTGCACACCCAATGCCTATCAGAGATAGAGATTCCCAGTACATACCCATTCAACCAACCAATGAAGGACGTCATTCGAGACTTTATATAGCACATAGAGTCAGAAAGATTAGATCTTTTTGCAAATGATTTTCCCAGTTCTGAAATTTTAAATTTTTTTTGGGGGGGGGGGGTATCACTGCCCTCTGGTGGGAGTGGAAGGCCTAGCCTTGCTCCTGGAGAGCTGCTGCTGGATTTGAACTGCCAAGTCAGTGGGCTGCAGTCCCACACTCAACCACTCCACCACCAGCGCTCAGTCCGAGATTTTAATTTTTTTTAATTTTTATTCCTCAAAAAATTGTCTGGTCTAGGACATTTATAAAGAAATATTTTTCTAAACCAACTCTTCTATTGCCTCTTATGATGCATATTTATTTTCCATACAATATCACAGCATAGCTTTCTAGGGTTTTCATAAGCCTTATATGAATTCCTTTAGACCAGGGGTTTTCAAACTTTTTAAACAGGAGGCCAGTTCACTGTTCTTCAGGCCGGACTATAGTTTAAAAAAAAAAAAAACTATGAACAAATTCACTGTGGGCCTGGGATGATTTGGATGCTAAGCAGGACAGGCAGTGGCGGCAAAAATACCCGGGGCTGGATAAATGTCTTTGGTGGGCTGCATGTTGCCTGCGGGTTGTAGTTTGAGGCCACCTGCTGCTCTAGCCCACAAGAAAAGTCGTGTTTGTGAAAGCAATCTAGACCTTATCTAGAAAAACTATTCTAGATAATACTAACAAATTTAGTTTTGTAGTACTTGCTCTTTTTCTGTACTTTCCTTGGAAGTGGGCATAGATCAGTTTTTACCCAAGTGCGGATGTGAGGTACTTAGGATTTTGTGGGGTTTTTGCTCTTGAATGACTAGCATATCAGAGACAGAGTGAAAGGGGTAGGGTGGTGGTGGAGAGACACTAGTCCAGCTGTAGGGGGCTACTGAAAAAAATGTGCTTGTCTTGTCACATTTCTTGTGGGTCGGGGCCACCCCCTAATGACAATAAAAAACAAGCCTGATAAATTCCTCCCACGTGGGAAACAATTAAACGACTAAAAGAATGAAGAGTTTGTAGCAATTTGTTTAAAAAATAACTGAAATATTGTAACTGATTGCTTCTGTCTCAAAAATAAGTGAAGTATTATAACCAATCGCTTCTGTTTGTTGCTTTTAACAGAGGTAGCTATGAGTATTATCTCATTCCTCTTGGCATTAATTGATTAAAATGGAATCCCTGGCCCCACCTCCAAGATTTTTCAAGTTGATGTTTTGTTTTCCTAAACTCATATCTTTCCATGACATTCTACATATGAAAATAGCATCATAGTTCTGCTATTGTGGGAATGTGGTATTGCTTAAGACAGATGTTAAGGACCGTTTGATTAGAAAGAAAAGTCAAAATGACTGTGGGAAAGAGTGTTAATACTCTTAGGAGATAGAAAAATATAGCTATGCAATACTAACGTACTTGGAAGCCTCCGTTAAAAACATTTTTTGTTGGGTTTTTATCCATGTGAAAGCAACTTGTTGGCCGCTCCTGAATGGCGTCTGCCTTCCCTGCTGAACTTGAGGTTTCAAGAGGCCAACGACCATGTGCCTGCTTTGGTCAGCACAGTACACTCAGTGCCTCGGCCCCCAATCAGTACCTATTGAACAGATAAACAACGGAGAGCAATTAGAGATTTTACACACAACACGAGGGCTAGACTGAGAGAGAAAGGTGACTTGAGAGTCATGTTCCTAAATAAATGGTTTTAAATTTTCCCTGAGGAAGGGTAATAAAAACATGTTCTCCTCTTAAAGCCACACATGAAATATTGGTTGGTCACTACCTTTGTCTATCGTCTGGGGAAAGCAAGGGAGAAAGCCAGTAGGGTTGAGACTTGAAAGGGAACTAGATCCTGGTTTGTCTTTTCCGGCCCCTTCTTGACCTTCCATCAGACACCTTCTACTCAGTCAGGATGTTACTTCTTTGCACTGTGACTCATTTCCTCCATTTCAGTCAGTGGCATGGAGCCTCTGTTGAGGTCCTCAGATGGGACACAGCTCTTTCTCCTCTGGAAAGATTTGGCTTGACTTCTTCCTGATCCCAGTCTTCTCATCCCCTGAGCCTGCTTCTCTATAATTTGAAAGGTTATACAAGTGTTGTTTTCCACTCTCTTCTCATAAATCCTTTTATCCTCAGTATGGTTTCTTCAAGAAGGGCCTGCCCCTCCCCCCAAAATTTAGTTACAACAAAAACTTCTGATCTTATTATTGAAAAATAAAGGTTTTTAAATCTTAAATCTTTTGGTATAACATTACTCACGTTTTCTTGATCGTCTCTTCTAATGTATTCTTACCTTTCCTTACCAACATTATTTCCATTCACTTTCACCAAAGATTATGGGAATGAGGTTCTGGGTCAATCCTTCATAATACTATCCTAAGTTTCCAGCCTACACATCCCAAAAATTTTTAAAAAGTTTGGTGGGATACAGTTAAATAAAGGTTGTAGGAGAAAAAGAGGCAGTGATGACATATCTTCTTGATCCTATTTCTAATTAAGTAAGATGGCAAATTAAAGTGTCCTTGTCTTTAACTTGTTCACCGTTGTATCTAACATAGAAGAGTTGAGAGGACTAGTAATTTCTGATATTAGAATGTTCAGCACTCTCCTTTTGAGCAACCAATTTTGGTACGCTTGGGTAAAATTCACATACATAAACAAAAAATAAAGATGAACAGTTATCAGTTGAACTTAAGCAATGAACACACTATCTTCTAATTAGCAGGCTTAGCTATTCCCTTTGATTGAATTCATTGGAAAAATGCCCAGTACACTACTACTTTTCCACTTATCTTTCCATGTATTTGTAAAGAATTAGAGTATGAATACATATGTGGATCTTTTAGGTAGGAAGGAAATTAAAGCTTTATATAACCCCTTTCCTTATTTAAGAGGTAAATCCTATATTAACTCCTGGGTTAATGAAGACAACATATAACATTTAAATAACTCTATCCGTAAAACCACCAAATTAGGAAATTAATAGCATGATAAAAGCCCTTCATTTCTTAAAAAGATCATAAATATCCTTCCATATTCAATGTACTACTGGCAAAGCAGTAAGAGGATATAACTAGCCCAAAGAATTTCAGAAAATAGAAGCCACCACATTTTAAAGACTTATTTAAAAATTCATTTTAACTTAATCTCTGGAGTCACAACTAAAAAATAAATTGAGTAATAATCCTACCTCTGGGAAAAACATCACTCACACAGCTTCTGAAATTGTGGCCTCACAGAAAAGAATGTAAGTTTCACCACAATTCAACTTGTTCTCTGTTCTTTAATTTGACTGACATTTACAAAACAACTTCTGCAAAAGGAAATACAACTCTTGTATTCAGAAACTTCTTAGTCGGGGCTGAGCCCCAGTGGTGTAGTGGTTGTGCGCGGGACTGTGGCCCACTGGATTGGAAGTTCAAATCCAGCAGCAGCACTCCAGGAGCAAGGCTGGGCCTCCTACTCCCCCCACTAGAGGGCAGTGATGCCAAAAGAGACAAAAACAGAAACTTCTTAGCCACACCTCCAATTTTGCAAGTAGGGGCTAAGTTATCAACTATTGCTAGTAGACTTCTACTTCAAACATACCCTGGCTCAATCTGTGCAATATTTGTCCTAACATGTTTCTATCATTGGAGGGCTGCAGACATGTCACCTTCATTAATATGCTTACCTTAGTCTCTCGTTTTTATTAGGTGTCATTGAATGGGTTCTAACCCATAGTGACCTTTTATGTACAACACACACACACACACACACACACACACACACACACACACACAAAACCCTGTCCAGCCCTGTGCCCTCCTCACAGTCATTCCTCTGCGTTAGTCCATTGTTGCAGCCATGGTACCAATCCATCTCCCGGAAAGCCTTCCTCTTTATTGCTTTCAAGGATGGATCTCTCTCTCTCTCTCTCTCTCTCTCTCTCTCTCTCTCTCTCTCTCTCTCTCTCAACAAGTCCAAAGTAGGTAAAAGCAGGTTTCATTATCCTGGATCCTAGAGAGCACCTTACCTTTTCTGAGACAGACTCTGGCAACTGGTGGCCTTGCAACTTCTTGCCTCCTGCAGACTATAGGATGAACCCTGGTATTACTATTGTGTCTTTTGAATTAGTTGGCAAAGGCAAGACTTTGACTATTTCTTTGCCATCACCAGACTGCAAGGAGATGCAGCACTAGGCATCCTTCATGCTGTCCTGTAATTCATAGCAGAATTATATCATGTTTGTTATTTTGGGTGATGGAATGCTCGCTTCATCAGTAGAATGCAGCTTAAATTGCTGGGGGCATTCAGTTGAGTAATGTGAGTTGGCAATCCTTGGTTAAGTGTGATTTTTAAAATAATAAATGTTATGGGAGGAGTATGGGGCTTTCTAGTCCCCAAAGCAATTACCGTCTTCAAAACTCATTAGGTAACTCTACTCTCTCCATTTGATGGGGTCACTCTCAGTTGGCATCAACTCAATGACAATGATTTGGTTTTTGTTGTTATATGAGACAAGCAGAGGCAGAATAGGTGGAATGAAGAATGGAAATAATATTTCATCACCACAAAACATGAATAATAGGAAAAATTGTGCATACTGGCTGCACATAATTGTGTGGAGGCCTAATCAGCCAAACATCAAGTGGTCCTTACCTGTACCTGTCATCATGAAGTGCATCAAGGATGCATGATTGCGCTGTACTTCACCTCAAAGCAAAATATCCACTCGCATATTACCTAATGCCAAAAACAACAGCAGAAACAAAAAGGGGAAATATACTTGTAAGCCTTATTTCATTATGCAGAAGCCCAAAAGGGCAAAAGTTTTACAGAATCTCACTTCCAGGACGTCCCTATCCAACTGCCTCACACCACAACAAAATGGGGTCAACATACTTTCTTCCAAATTATGCAGTCGTGTAAGCCCCTGGCATGACCATGTATGCCAAGCGATACAAAAGCATGCTAATAAGCTCTGGAAGCAGAAAAGGTGAGTGGTACTTATTTGTACATGTGGTCATGAAAGAGAGGAGGAAAAGTTCCAGTTGCATTGTATGGGGGTCTTCTTGGTAGGACCTGCGGAGCTGGAGGCAGGGTGTAGAAAGTGCAGGATGTTGCTGGATCTCCTCAGAGCGGTCTTTCAGCTGTTGGGTAGCAATTCACACCTTTAGGTAGTTGAAACCTGTGCTTCCAAATCTCCTGGAATCTTCTGGTCTTGAGTCAGGTGGAAGTTGCTGGGCATCCCATGTTTTCATGACTCCTGGAAGAAACTCCAGTCTTGTGACAAATAAAACCCAGGCCAGTTCACCTGATTACCTTCTGCTTTGACTTCTCAAACACAGCCTATCAGAGTTCTTCTAGCTTCCCCATAGTACGGCTAAGGTCCTGTAATGCAATTGGACAGTAAAATTCTGCAATGCAATTGGACACTAAGATCCTGTAATGCAATTGGACGGTAGTGTTCTATAGAGTGGTTGATCCTGTACTGTGATTGTTCAAGTTACTCTTGTAAAACAAGTGGACAAGCTGGCTCAGCCAGCTATACCTCACTTACATAACTCACCCGGAAACATCTCATTTACAAGCCCACAGTTTGGGCCTATCGTCTTTCATATTACAAACTTATAACTTTATAGGAACATAAATGAAAGAAGCCATTTGATCGGTTACTAAAGCATATATAAGCCTTGCAACAAATAGAATAAAGTTAGATTTAAGCCATTAAGCCTGATCTCTGGAGTCTGTGTGCACGATTGATTGACCTATCGTCCTCACTTCCCAGTGTGCCGGGCCTGTTCCCACAACATTGCATGAGGGCCAGTTGAGGAAATGAGAAACAAGTTGCTGCTGGAGGCCTTCCTGATTGAATCACTTGATAAAGTGAAATAATTGGTAAACACACAATCTGATATCTAATAAGACCTCCGCAGCAGTGGAAATGAAAAATGGAAGTCTACCAGATCTCTGATGACTTATTTCAATGTAACTATCCATATTGATACTTCATTGTATAATAATAACTGAGACAAAGGCTAAGTGAGACTGATCAACACAAATGTTGTAAACTGAATCTTTCCAGGCAAACCAAACTGTATTGTCTTTATCCTCCTATTTGGCATGATTATCATGAGTTCTTTGGGACATTTTGCTGTTTATCTACTCAAGACCACTTCACAGCCCAGCTCAAAAACACAAGTGATCCTTTGTCTTGAAATTCTATCCCTCAATCCTTGGAGTAAACAGTTTTCTCTGTGTGTGAAGACTCTCTCAGCAACCAGTTACAGAAACTTCACTTCAGCCAGCTTAAGAAGTTCAAAGACAGTCATAGCAGCAGTAGCAAATGACATAATGAGAGGCTACTGGGGCAATTTGTGGAATTAAAGATGAAGAGCTGGTCTTCAGGAAACCAGAGCAGAGTAGCTGACTGTAATTGGAATCCTTAGGGACTAGAAGCAGGAATTCAATGGTAATAGTTCCTCGCTCCCTCATCTTTATAGTTTCCTGTATTAGGGGTGAGGGTTGATTGCTCCCACTTCCTCCCAGATTCACCACCAAACTTTGAGGGGGACAAACGACTTATTTCCTTGAGTGATAAATCATAGATGGAACTACTTAGAGATAAAATGTCTAATTATATTTAAAAGTATAATATAATGCTTAATTAGATGTAAAAAACCTTTATCATTAAAATGATAGTAAGCATTCTCTACTAATACCTTATAACTAAACATGTGTATATTTCTTCCCTATTCCACATGTTCACATTAAAAATGCACATAAATGTTATAGCAGCTTTATTTGTAATTGTCTAATATTGGGAGTACTCAAGATGCCTTTTGACATATATCCTGGAGTGTGCACATATAATGAAGTGTTATTCAGTGATTCTTTTTTAAAATGAGCTACCAAGCTGTAAAAAGTAAAAAGGGACTGGAAATGTACATTGCTGTAGTGAGAGAAACCAGCTGGAAGCACTAGATACTGTATAATTCCAATTATAGAACCTTTTGGAGAAAGCAAAACTACACAGCCAGCAAAGACAGTAGTGATTGCAAGAACTTCAGGGGGAAGAGGAGAGACTGACTACATGAAGTACAGATAGGTTAGTGGAAGTGACATTTTTCTGTATAGCACCGTACTGCTGGATATATGACATATACTTTTGTCCAAGCCCTTAGAATTGTACAATGCTAAGATGTGAACTGAATTCACAGCCATCAAGTCAGTGATGAATTATAGCAATCCCCTTTGGATTTCCAAGACTATGACTGTGTATGGGAGTAGACAGTACACTCTGTCTTCCGCAGAGCTGCTGGTAGTTTAGAAGAGAGGACCCAGTGGATTGCAGCCTAAAAAGTAGTCACTACACCATCAGGGCTCCATGGTGTGAATTATGAGCTGAAGTTAATAAGAATGTATTCATACTGGTTCATCTATTATAAATAACATGCCATAGGACTTCAAAGTTTAACAAAAGAAGAATATGCAAAGGGGAGAAGTGGTACTTAGGATATTGTATTAGTCTGGGTAGACTAGAGAAACAAATTTATAGACATTTATATGGATATAAGGGTAAGGTTTATATACAAGAGGAATGGAACATTGAGAAAGCATCCCAACCCAGTCCAGTTCAAAGCCATAAGTCCAATATAAGTCCATATGCCCAAAACCAGTCTACAAAGTCTCCTTCCGACTCACGAAGTCACAGGTCAGTGGATGCAGAATCCTGGTGCTGGCAGGGGTCTCCCCATGGCTCCTCAGCTTCCAGGGCTCAGGGTCCATCAACAGCATCCAGTGGTGGTAGAGGCAACTCAGCACTGGCAGGGGTCTCCACGTGGCTTCTCCAGCTTCAGAGGTCTGGTTCCATCAGCATAAGGCTGTGTGACTTCTCCTCCAGTTCGTCCAGCTCCTTGGACGCTGCCATCTAGTCTTGCCCATAGTTCGTTGTTTCAGAGACTGACTCCCAACAACTGGAAGTCTCTCATCTTCATGAAGGAAATATGCCGAGATTTCCCAGAAGTCTCAGGAGAAAGCCATGCCCACACAGAGGCCTCATTGGCTACGTAACCGGCTATCTCCAGATTAACAGGCTAGACTCTACCCCTACATCTCAATCATGAAATTGACATCTTGATTACATGACCACCTCAGATATTATGTACAATCTAGCTTTTTTAAAAAACATAAATGCTCTGAAAATATTTTTTTAATTAAAAATACTAGAGAAACTGTGGAAGTATATTATGAACAAGGGAACTCCAATTAAATTGATCTCCCAAAACTGTATTCAGAGATGGCATTTGTTTCTAGCTATTCACAGCTCATCATTAGTAAGGGTAAAATGAAACAAAAGAGATAAATAAAAAGCCTCAAAGAAGTGAGAGGGATGACAGGCTCATTTGTTTTGCTGGATACACGGATGACTTGTATTGCTGATTTCTTGCTTGTTTGGGCAAGTGGAAAAGAAAAGTCACTTCCATCTTTTTCAGTTCCTTCTTTCTTTCTCTCACTCTCTCTTTCAAATAACCATGTTAACCATCCAAAGGTATTGCCAAAATTATATATATATATATATATGGCCAAAATATATATCTGGAAGAGTTTAAATTAGATAAGCTTTTTCAATAAGCTCCTTGGCATTCATTTCCTTCTCGGTCTCACAAGTTAAGGAAACAGACTCAGAATTTGAAGAATTCTATGCTTTCATAATTTTATCACTGCATCCTTCCCTGGATTTGTGCTAAGCAAATATGTGCACTCTCCCTCTCATCTCTCCCCCCCACCCCAGTGTAGGATTGATTTAAGCATCGAGGTGGGGGAGAATAAAAAGAACAGCTATTAAATCCTTAACAACACGTGCTGTTGACTCAATCCTAGCCCAAAGCAACCCTATAAGACAGGACAGTACTGCCTGAGAAGGGTTTTGAAGGAACAAAATCTTCGCAGAAGTATTCTGCCCCAATTATAGCAACTGGCGGTTTCACACAGTGAAACTTTTGATTACTCGTAAGATACCCCCCTCCAAAAAAAAAGCAAGTTTTACCTTGAGGCTAGTTGAATAATATAATCTGTCAGGGTATTTCCTGTTTCTCATCCAAAAAACCACTTCTAAGGGTCTTCTCTTTCCCAGACTGTCTTATGGAGTATGTAGAATCTAGATAGAAGGCATTACTAAATATCTCAGCAGAAATGATCTCAACAAGAAAGCATTGATTGATTGCCAAGAAAAGGAAGATAATGAAAAAGAACCCAGAATTCTCCAAGTCTCCCAATCTTCTTCCTCAAATCCTCATTTGTTTGAGGAAAGCAGTGGACTTTGATTACTACACACTGATAAAGCTTTGCTCTTTCAATAGGAGTGAAAGCTTTACAAAACAAGAAATGCTCTGGGAAAAACAAGCATATTCTTAATTAGCAATTAAGTTAAGAGAAAACGCTTCCTTCTCCTGATTAAATTTGTGATGAAAATGTTAAGTTCATTGACATAATTTATCTTATCTGTCCCCATTTACTTTAGCTCTGAATCCTGGGTCTACCACATAACTGATGAGTAACTTCTAACAATTTATTATGAATAAGGGGAACAATGTCGACTCCCTGAGATAAGTGTAACAAGAAGTAAATAGCATGTAGCCATTGCTTTTGTTAGGTGCCTGCCAGGGGGTTCAGACTCCCATAGTGACTCTGTGCACAGCCGAAGGAAACTACCCAATCCTATCATCCTCGTAATTGTTCCTATGCTTTAGAGAAATTGCTGAAGCCGCTGTGTCAATCCATCTAATGGAGAAACGTCTTCTTTTTCTCTGCCCCTCTACTTAACCCAGTATCATGTCCTTTTCCAGGGCCTGGTCTCTCCCGATGACATGTCTAAAGCATGCAGCTGAAGGCTCTCCACCTTTGATTCTAAAGAGCAATCTAGTAGTACTTCTCCCAAGACAGATCGGCATGTTTTTTGGCAGTTCATGATACTTCCAATATTCTTTCCATCAACCACCCTTTGGTCTTCCTTAAGCAATGTCCAATTCCACATGCATATGAGACAATTGAAAATTCCCTGGTCTGGAGCAGGTGTTCCCTAGTCCACCAAGTGATATCCTTGCTTTTCAATACTCCAAGAAGTCCTTGTGCAGCTGATTTACCCAATGCAACGTCCTAGTAGTATCTTGGTGATGCATTGGACTGCTAACCTCCAGGTTAGCAGTTCAAAACCACCAGCTGCTCCTGAGGATAAAATTGAGACTTTCTCCTCCTGTAAAGAGTTACAGTTTCAGGAACCCACAGGGACATTTCTATCTGATCCAATAGGATAGCTATGAGTCCTAATTGACTCAATAGCAGTGAGTCAACATCTTGTGACAACAACAAACAGGATGATATAAGGAAAAACTCACTCCCATCAGGTCAATTCCAACTGACAGTAGTCCTATAGGACAGAGTAGAGCAGCCTATTCGTGTTTTCAAGGCTGCATGGCTTTGCGGAGGGGAGCACTGGTGGCATAGTGGGTTGTGCATTGACCACAAGGTCAGCAGCTTAAAACCACCATCCATTCTGTAGGAGAAAGATGACTACCTACTCCTGTAAAGACTTACAGCCTTGGAAGCCAAGAGGGGCAGTTGGACTCGGTCCTACAGGGTCACTGTGCATCATAATTGACCTGATGGCAGTGAGTTTGGAAACATTTATGGATGCAGAAGCCTCATTATTCTTCCTTTGGTGTCTGCAGGGTTTGAACCCTGACCTTGTGGTTAACAGTCCGAAACTTATGTAATGAGCTACTAGAACTCTTGATAAAAGAAAAAGTAGCTGATATAAAATCTAGTAAGGATCCATAAAATTTAGAGAACTCTTTGCTGCCCATTGAAGTCTATAGCTTATAGGAGTAAAGGTGAATGTTCTTATCACAAAAAAGGCAATCTTAGTCAGGTTTAGAAATATGCAGGCTAGTACTGAGGGGTGCCTGTCCCAATCCATGATATTTTCAATCCCATAGGTAAACGAAGTTGGGCACTGAATAAGGAAAACTTGAAGAATAGTTGATGTGGTTGAATTGTGCTGGCAAAGAATACTGAAAATACCAAAGAACAAATAAATCTGTCTTGGAAGAGGTACAGCCAGAATGTTCCTTAGAGGCAAGGATGGCCAAACTTTGTCTCATGTATGTGGAGCATGTTATCAACAAAGACCAGTGGCTGGCAAAGGACACCATGCGTGAAAAAGTGCAATGGCAGGAGGAAAAGGAAGGCCCTCAGAGAGGATGGTTGGCACAATGGCTGCAACAATAAACTCAGTCTTAGGAACAATTGAAAAAAATGGCAAAGTGTTTCATTCTATTGTGCATAGTCTGGATGGCACTTAACAACGACAACAACTGCTCTAGGGCAGTCTCCATGTGGTGTCAGCAAAGACGAGCCGAAACCAATGCAGGTTTCTGAATAGTCAGATGCTCCTTAGAAGACAGACCTGGTGATTGACTTCCAAAAAGATCAACCAGATCAGTTTTAAGCTGAAACACACAGGGCCATCATCTCATTGGTCAGAATGAATTCTACAGCAACTCTATGACTCTTATTTTGGGTGGACAAAATCTCAGGTTGAAATTGCAGAGTTAGAAATTCTAACTCAGTCTTTCTACGAGGTGACTAAGCTCATGGCAAGGACTAAACGTCACCTACATTTGAATCGTTAGCAACCAGTTTATTTCTAGAAAATGGATCTTAGTGTCACTGTTGATCAAAACGGAACTCCATGGTATGTCAATCCTCCTGGTTCCTTCTCTTGTATCACTAGACCTTTGTGTTGACATGGACAAATAGTGCATTAAAATAATATTAAAACTAACCCACAAAGAAAAATTATTTTATCAGCTTCTAGAAATTTCAAGTTTAACATTGTTTCTTCTGTTCCCTACCTGCAGAACTTAAGATATTCCATTCCATTGCCATCAAGTCGATTTTAATATTGGTGGCTGGTTTGTTTTTTTTAACAAAATTAGACTGCCAAGCAAGTTTCAGAGTCTCTTCTGACATCCACTTTGATATTTTCTCCCTTTCCTTTCTTTCTAATGACCCTCTCCATTCTCCATACATGGTGAAAGTTGCACTTAAAAAATCAATTTATTGGGGGAATCATACAACTCATCAAAATCCACAAATACATCCATTGTATCAAGCACTTCTGTACATTTGTTTCCCTCATCATTCTCAAAACACTTGCTTTCTACTTGAGCTGTTGGTATCTGGTCCTCATCCCCACCTCCCATGAATCCTTGATAATTTGTAAATTATTATTATTAGTCACATCTTACCCCATCTGACATCCCCCTTCACCCACTTCTCCACTGTCTGTCCCCAGGGAGGAGGTTATATTTAGATCATTTCAATCTATTCTTTCTTTCTACCCCACCTTCCTTCCACCCTTCCATTATAACCCTTTGCACCGCTGGTCCTGAGGGGGTCTTCTGTCTTGGATTCCCTGTGTTTCCAGCTTCTATCTGTCCCAATGTACATCCTTCATTCCAGCCAGATTTGTAAAGTACAATTGGGATCACGATGGGGGGGGGGGTAGGCATTTAAGAACTAGAGGAACATTATATGTTTCATTGTTACTACACTGCACCCTGACTGTCTCGTCCCCTCCTCAAGCCTTCTGTCCAGTTGCCTATAGATGGATGTTGGGCCCCCAATCTGCACTCCCCTTCATTCACAATGATGGGATTTTTTGTTCTTTGATGCCCGATAGTTGATTTCCTCAACACCTCCTGATCACCCATGCCGCTGTGCTTCTTCCATGTGTGCTCTGTTGTTTCTAAAGCTTTCTTGTTTATCTTCAAGACTTTAGAACCCCAGGAGCTAAATCTTTGATAGCCAGGCAGTATCAGCTTTCTTTGCTTATCTTTGTCTTTGTCATCAGAGATCATGTTGGGAAGGTGAACGTCTCATACTGCCAAATTATTAGAACAAAGTGTTCTTGTATTAGTGGAATATTGAGTAGGGGGCCCACTGTCCATGTGTTTCCTTAATATCAACCCTATTCACATAGATCTGTATCCCCTTTGTCATATATACATATATTTACATATGTATAAGGCTGTCCTTTGCCTCCTACTTCTTTCATCTATTTCTTTTTACTTTCTTCTTGTCCCACTATCATGTTCAGTCTTTATTTGGGTTTCAGGAATTCCTCTCGACTACACTGTCCTTGATCCAGTCCTGCCAAACCTTCTACACCCTCCTCACCATCAATTCTTGGTCACTTGTTATTCCCTCATCCCTGAGTTTGTTAACACCCACTCCCTTTTCCACGTCTCCCCCTCTCACATGTCCCCTCAGAACTGTCATTCCACTGTTCTCTTTTATGACTTGTTTATCTGTCTTTCCCTCCCAGATAGATATGCAGCGATAGCAATATGCCCAAAACAATAAGAAATAAAACAAAATTAACAAGAACAACAAACCCTATAAATAGTTCAAGGTCTATTTGCCATCCTTTATCATTGTTTTCCAGTTGATTCTGATGGGGCACCTTACCCTGGCCCCACAGTCTATTTTTGGTATTCTCTGGGGATTTCATTTCCTCTGCTCCCCTTGCAGCTCTGTTGCACACCCCCAGTGTCTGACTTAAGACATGGGGAGCTCAGGGCAGTCACAATTCCTACTGTGTGTGTCTAGTGTTGTCCATTGTGGTGTTATGGATCAGTGAGGAAAGTTGTGTCTCCTGGTGGGGCCAGCCCTATGGTCCCCTCTGTGTATTGGTTTCTATGAGCAAATATATTGTCCTCCAGACTTGATGGGCCAGGATGTGCTTCAGTCTTTTTTCCCTTCCCCCTCGTTGACTCCAGTATGCTCTGATTAGACAAGTTGTGCTTAACCACAGAGCAGCTAAAGCAAATGGAAGAAAGAATGAAGATGAACAGAAAAGCTCTAAGGGCAACTCAAGAAGACAAAGCGTAGTATTATATCAAATGTGCACGGAGCAAGAATTAGAAAGCCAAAAGAGAACATGTTCACAATATTTGAAACGGAAAGAAATAGATAAAAAAAAATCAAGCCACAAGTTTCAATTTTGAAATATTTTATGGTAAAAATATTGACTGATCCAGGAAGCATCAAGAGAAGATGGAAACAGTGCACAGATTCACTGTCCCAAAAGAAATGAGTCAACTGTTTCAGGAAGTAGCATATGAGCAGGAACCAATGGTTCTGAAGGAGGAGACTCAAAGTGCACTGAATATATTGACTGAAATCTTGGCTCTGGGAATTGATAGAATACCCACATAAATGTCTCAAAAGGCTGAAGAAGTACTGGAAGCATTCACGCATCTATGCCTGGAGGAAATTGGGAGAGAACTACTTGGCCAACTGACCGGAAGAGATCCACATTTGTATCCATTCCAAAGAAAGGTGCCCATTCCAAAAGAATACTCAAATTATAAAATGATATCACTGATATTGCACACAAGTAAAATGTTCCTTCAGATCATCCAACAATGGTTGCAGCTTGGTTGCAGCAATACCTTAACAGGGAACTGCTAGATGTTCAGGCCAGATTCAGAACAGAATGTGGAACAAGAGATATCACTGCTAATGTCTTGGCTCAAGGTATAGAATACCAGAAAGATGTATACTTGTGTTTCCTTGACTATGCAAAGGCAATTGACTATGTGGACACCCTTGAGAGGAATGGAAATTTCAGAACACTTCATTATGCTCATGAGGAACTTGTACATGGATCAGGAGGCAGTTAAGGTGTGTCAGGCAGGGTTCTCTTAGAGAAATAAAATTCAGGACACTAGTAACTATTTTTACACATTTATATATAAAGAGAAAAGTATACAAGACAAAAAGAGAAAAAGTTAACTATAATACAATACAGGTTGCTCAGTGCAACTCACTGGAGTCCTCTGTAGAGCAATCCAGGCTATTGGCCACAGGCAGCAAACGGCAGAGCAACAGTCACCAACTATCAGCCAGATGACAGAGTCCAGCAGTCCCCAGCTCAAGAGATGTATATCTCAGGAGCGTGGCGAAGCAGGGCTTGAAGGATCCTCAACTCACAGTAACACAGTCCACGGTTAGGTGTCCCACGGGCAGTGTTGCTTGGAGGTCGAGGCACAGGAAGAACAAGGCAGCTCTCTGGTTCGAAGATCTGGAAGCAAGCGAGCGAGGGGGCGGAACCTGCGAAGCCCCTCCCACATCCGCCCCTCAACTCATCCTGCGCGCTCATTGGCTGTGCCGTCACAACAGATCCACCAATCTTCTGTGGCCATGTTGGCATAACAAACCTACCCATCACATAAGGGGATAAAGCACGGTTTAAGTGTGTCAGAATTGTATCCTCTCACCATAGTTGTTCAATCTGCATGCTGACGACATCAGAAAAGAAGTTGGATTATATGTAGAATGTGATACCTGGTACGCAGATGACACAACCTTGCTTGCTGAAAGTGAGGAGGACTTGAAGTACTTGCTGATAAAAGTCAAGGATTGTGTCATTCGGTATGGATTACAACTAAATGCAAAGAAGACCAAAATCCTCACATCTGGGTCACGAGGTAATATAATGATAAAGTTGAAGTTGTCAAGCAATTAGTCATGCTTGGATCCACAATCAATACTCATGGAAGTGGCAGTCAAGAGATAAAAGACGTACTGCTTTGGGTAAATCTGCTGCACAAGACCTCTTTAGCGTACTGAAGAGCAAAGATGTTACTTTGAGGACTAAGGTGTGCCTGACCCAAGTCATGGTGCTCTCCATTGTATCGTGTGCATGTGAACGTTGGGCATTGAAGAAGGAAGACTATTTGAAAAGTTAATGTATTTGAACTGTGGTGCTCGAGAAAAACATCAAAAGTACTCTGGACTACAAAAAGAACAAATGAATCTGTCTTGAAAGAAATAAGGCCAGAATGCTCCTTAGAGGCAGAGAGGGCAAGACTTCGACATACTTTGGAAATATCCGGAGAGACCAATCCCTGGAGAAGGACGCCATGTTTGGTAAAGTGGGACTGCGGCAAAAAAGAAGTCCCTCCACAAGATTAATCGACACAGTGGTTGCATCAAGGGGCGCAGGCATGGAAACGATTGTGAGGATGGTACAGGATGGTGCAGTGCTGTGTTCTGTTCATAGGCACAGAGTGGCTATGGAGTGGAGCTGCTAGATGGCAGCTATCAACAACAACAGCAACAGACTGCCAAACCTGTCTCTCAGAGTGTGCCTTGTGAGTTCCAGCAGACAATCTTTAGGTGAGAAGCTGAGTGCTTAGCTTCGTCTCCCTCCCCAGGGCTCCTTCAGATGACATCACACAAATTTTAATTGGCCCTTCAGAGAATTGAATTGAATCTCCCCTAAGCTAACAAGTGGTTCATGTGAAAAGTATAATTCCCATGAGATATTTTGTAGGACAGCTCAAATTTAAGCACTATATCGGGGGGTGGGGTGGGGGAGGGGAAAGAATGTGGGAAAATATAATAAGCTTTCTTATGTGTTTTCATAATTCTGCCTCTGACTGGAAGAAGTAATATGTAATCAATGCGTTCATAGTGTTTAGCACTTGGTTGGAAGCCAATTTGAAAAATAGTTCCTTTCCCACTGAGAATTATCCCAAGGCTTTCGTGTCTCCTTTGTGTTGTGAGAACCACATCCCAGGATGTTTCCCTTGTTATGACATGGGGAGAGTGTACGTGCAGACCTGAGCGCTGTGACCTAGTCATTAACACTCACCAGCTGTCCCAAGACAAGTGATCCCAAAATAAAAGTCTTCAGGAACATCCCCAGGCTTACAAAGCCTCTCTACTAACGTCAGGGCATGAGAGAGGAAAGAACTTTCTCTGACTCCAAGCTGCCGCTTAAGCGACAGAAAAGGCATCTTTTCCCAATCGTGCTGCTGCAGAAGGGATGTGAGGACACATGATATCTGAGATGTGGAGAGAAGATATGAGCTAGAGGACCCCATTTTATCTTTAAACAACATACACAGTATCTCTTCTTTGCATGTACTTTATCTCTAGGCCCTGCC
This sequence comes from Nesogale talazaci, assembly GCA_004026705.1. Taxonomy (NCBI): domain Eukaryota; kingdom Metazoa; phylum Chordata; class Mammalia; order Afrosoricida; family Tenrecidae; genus Nesogale; species Nesogale talazaci. The sequence continues at coordinate 5,468 of PVJH01018089.1, read as the reverse complement.
CTTGGAGTCTTTTTCAGTTAACATCTAGGACAAGAAGAACCTCTTCTAAAGAGAATTTAATATCAGGAGTTAAAAGTTTAAAAACTTTTAAAATTTTTTCTTATGAAATCAAAACAATATCGAAATCATTTATTAGCCTGGTCAAAATGATTGGAGTATCTGCATAGTGGTCAGGGTCATTTTATTGTATCAATTCAATGCTTTCCTTCTTTATGAAGAGACTAAAGAATGCAATGTATAGGAGAAATTGGACCATCTATCCTCACATGTCTAGATCTAGGATGTGTTTACAGGGACCTAAAATGGCATATTTTAATATAGATATTCTTTGACTCTAAATCAAAAATCAAATCGATCCTGCATCTGGGTTGAAATAAGAGATGAGTCTAGCAGCTAAAGTGTTTTGGCCTATCAATGTTTAAAAGACACTGGAGTATCTGATTTATCATATATTTGCTATTACCAAAATACATATTCAAATATATTTTCACTTAAAAAAATAAGAGAAACAATGTGGTAAGTGCCCTGAACATACTATATTCTTAGCACTCAAAATTGGGTTTCAAGTAGTGTGATGTTGGTCAAAGAATTTTATGTTCATAAACAAAAAAAAATCTATTATTGTCAAAAAATTAGAAAAATAAACTTTGCAGAGTTGTTGTGAGAAATAAATGATAGAAGTATCAAAAGGGCCCATGGTGTTATTTGTATTTGTAGTAATGATAATCTCTTTTCTTACTAGACAACTAGATGTACTACTATATATATCCAATCTATCAAACATTACTCAAATATTTTTAAAACTGCTGCTGTTCAGTTGGCTTGAACTCATAAGATCCATGGGATCAAAAAATTCCAGCCGGATTTTACAACTAGTGGTCTGTTGGAAATAGATCACCAGAACTTTTTTCTGAGGCACCTCTGAGTAGGCCCGCATCTTCAACTTTTGCAGTTAGCAGCAAAGCACATTAACTGTTTGCATTACCCAAGGGCTCAAATATCAGCTCTTACTTATATTTGCAGTTTGACCAACTGTTGAATACTTGAAATTTATTCTAATGAATTCAACAAGGTTTCAAAAGGAATTAATGTGATAACAACAGCAAGTCTGCCTTCGAGAGATAAGTGATATATATTTTGAAAAACAAAGGGACCTTTAAACACCCTAAATACTGGGGGCGGGGGTGGGGGGCAGAAAGGAGCCCTAATTGCATAGTATACCACGAGTAAGACCACAAACTGCAAGATCAGTAGCTGTAATGCACCCGTCACTCCTTGGAAGAAAGCCGAGGTTGTGTGTTCCTATAGGATTTATGGCCTCACAATCCCACAGTGGCAGTTCGCTGCCTTATAGGGTTCTTCTGAGTTAGAACTAAAGGCATCATCATGGTTGGATTTTTTTTATAGGAGTTGGATATTTTTTATCAAATACTGAAAACAGTAATGTGTGCCATTCTCCCCCCTTCCATGCATTTAATATTTACTAAACATTGATTAACTTAATATAGTGTGCCAGGTATTGAGAATAATGATGGCAGCAAATGTACAAATGTGCTTTGCATACAGGGGGTGGATGTATGGATTGTGATAAGAGTTGTATAAGCCCCGAATAAAATGATTTTAAAAAAGTAATCAGAACAAAGCATACCCCCTGCTCCTATACTCAAGTTTTAGAAATACTCAATAAATACAATACTAAATAAATACATTATGTCGAATCCACCAACTGCTCCTTGGGAAAGAGTTGAGGTTGTCCACCCCTGTAAACATCTACAAAACTTCAGAAATCCTATATCGCCTTTCTATGAGTCCAAAAAGACAGGATGGCAATGGCTTTGCTTTTTTTTTTTTAAGGAAAGCATCCTGGTAGTAGAGTGGGAGTTCACCACCTCCTTCTTGGGGAAGACGGGCACCCTGCATCCATAATTACTTGCAGCCTTTGCAATGCACGGCCAAAAGAGCAGTTCTTCTCCATTCTCTAGGTTAGCAGTGGGTTAGACTGGATTTCATGGTAGTGGCTTTGGCTGGGTTTCCTTTGGTTTCGTGTGGCTTAAGGGTTTATACCATCTGCTTCTTGGGTAATCAAGAACTGGACTGATTACCTCACCCAAATCATGCACAAAAATGACTCAGAAATGTAATGTGAGGGCTGTTGTTGATGCACCAGTAGCATCATCTTCATCTGTTTTAAAAAAGAAACCTCCATAGCTGAAGCTAGGAGTATTACAAATAAATCATGAATGCAAACTTTGATGGCATTCAAAGCTATATTTCAAGATCTCAGGCAATGAGCTGCTCTGAAATGAGCAGATAGGGAACATTAAGTGCACCTGTACTTAAGTCCCAAATATTCAATAATGTAGTTTGTATGTTGGTGTTTATGATAAATCAAGCTTATCTTTAATAAATACATACTTATACTGCCATCTACTGTTTGGTAGAAAAAAATCATAAAATGGCCCGCTGGTGAATTCCAACTTCAAAATACCAAACACACTGCCGTCAAATCAACTGTGACTAATAAAATCCTATAGGACAGAGTAGAACTCTCCCCTGTGAGTTTCTGAGACTGCAGATCATTACAGGAATAGAAGACCTCATCTTTCCCTGTCTCTCTAAGAAAGCAGAGAAGATATTATACGTCTGTAATCTGATAACACATAGTACACTGCACAGGGATTTTACATGTATGTATGTAAATTCTATGTAAAGAAGCAAACCATAAATTTTTAGGTAAGATCTTATATTTTGTCTTTCCTAAATATACCTTGTCTAACAGATTGAACTCATAATAGTAAAGCAAAATTAAAATTTTAAAACAATTATAGTAAGTAAAAAGTACATAAAAGAAATTTAGAATGAAAACTCACATTAGTGTTGGCAATATAAATGGAATGTTTTCTTAGACATTAGCTGAAAATATTATAATATGTTATAAGTATGTTCTGTGAAGTGGATATTTGAACAAATGAAAGATATTTTAGCAGGAAACTGTTCATTAGAAACAGTCCTACAGAGTGTAAATTTTGACACGTTAGGATGAATAGGGTCATATTTTTATAACTAAGCTTTAAATCACAAACTCTTCTCATTGATAAATGACTACCTGGCATAAATTCAAATTTTATCACCTCTAGTTTCAAATCTGTATAGGGTAGAGTGAAATTTTATATTAAGCATTTCTATTATTATTTCACCATTATTTTTATTCCCTTTGGAATTACATAAATGTTTACTTTGCTGAATAACATTACTTTGACTTCTAGACTCCACTAGTATTTAAAACTTTTGTATTTTCATAGTAGTAGGTCATTGTTTTATTGCTTCTTTTCTCTTTTCTACAATTTTAAATACTGTATGTATTAAAACTTGAATTTCTCACTTTCTGACACTTTAGTTATTTGACATTTATTTACCAATAACTGACTGTAAGTTTTAAAACATGAGGTTAGTGTAGCAAAATAAGGACCTTTTGAGAACAATTAAATTTGATATTTTTTCCTTCAATCCTTCCTTTCTCTCCTCTATCCCTCATTTTTTTCCAGCCATATATCAAATTTTCTTGAATTTCTCCTGTATGGAGATTATGCAGTGGTAAATAAATTTGAGATCAGGACTTAGATGTGAAAATATGAAACAGGAATGATAAAGATGTCATAATGCTAAAAGTGTATACCAGTAAACCCTGATAGAATTTTCTTTCACTTTTATTAACCATGTACATTTAGGCTCATCTTTATACTTTATTGTAGTAAGGTAGGAAATGGAGTTCTCAAAACCAAAGGGATAAAGGCTTTGGAAGAGGAAGAAGGAAGGGGTATAGTGAAATCAGAACACCTTTCCGGTCTGATGCCTGAGATGATACTGATAATATTTTCAGGTTGCCGTTGTTAGGTGTTGAGTCAGTTCGAACTCGCAGGGACTTTTTGTACAACACAATGAAATCTCTCCCAGTACTGTGCCATTCTCACAATTGTTGCTATGCTGGAGTTCGTTGTTGCATTCACCATGTCAATCTGTTTGTTGAAGGTCTTCTTTTTGCTGATCCTCTACTTCCCTAAGCATGTTGTCCTTCTCCAGGGACTGGCATATCCTGATAACATCTCCAGAGTGTATGAAATGAAGTCTCACTATATCCTTGCCTCTGAGGAGCATTGTGCTTGTGCTTCCTCCAAGGCACACTTGTTTGTCGTGGTGGTAACCCGTGGTACCACTTCCAGTGTTCTCCCTACCAACACCATAGTGCATATGCATCCACTCTTCTTCAGTCTTCCTTATTCAATGTTCAAGGTTCACATGCAGATGAGGTAATTAAAAACACCCTGACTCTAACCACGAGGTGTCCAAAGGATCTGGTATTAGGCATCAAAGAACCAAAAATTATATCATTATAAATGAAGGGGAGTACAGATTGGAGACCCAAAGCCCATCAATAGGTGAAGTGACATCCTCTTACAGAGGGGTTGCAGGGAGGAGATGAGCCAGTGAAGGTACAGCGTAGTAATAATGGAATATGCAACTTTCCTCTGGTTCTTAAATGCTTCCTCCCACCCACTCTCATGATTCCAAGTCTACTTTATAAATCCAGCTAGGGGATGAACACTGGTGTCGGAAACATTGGGAATTTAGGATAGATGATCCCTTCAGGACTAGTGGTGGGATTGGTGATACTGGAAGGGTGAAGGGATGATGGAATAGAAAGGGGGAACCAATTTCAGGGATCTACATATAACCTCCTCTTTGGCGTATGGAAACAGGGAAGTGAGTGAAGGGACACATTGGACAGTGTACGATATGAAAAAGTAACAACAATTTGTAAATTATTAAGGGTTCTTGGGGGAGAAGGAGAGAGGAGGGAAGGGAAATATGGGGAGCTGGTACTGGGGGCCAAAGTGGAGGGAGGATGTTTTGAGAATGATGATAGCAACAAGTGTGCACATGTGGCCGGCATACAATTGATGTATGTATGGATCATGGTGGGAGTTGTCTGATACCCTAATAAAATAATTTATTTTTTTTAAAAAGGAGGGGGGAAGTGGAGCTTATACCAAGGGCTCAAGTAGAAAATATTTGGCAATGAATATGGCAACATGTGTACAAATATGCTTGATACGAATGATGTATTGAATTTTATAAGACCTGTAAGAGACCCCAATAAAAATCATTGAAAAAAGAAAAAAACAAAAAAAAGTCAAAAAAACATGCTGATTGAATCCAGTTGTGCCTTAGTCATCAAAGTAATATTCTTGCTTTCCATCGTTTTTAAATGGCCATGTGCAGTACATGATCCAAAACAATGTGTTCTTAATCTCTTCACTATTGCTGCCGTGAGAATGGATTGTGAATGCAAGAAAGATAGAATACATGACAATTTCAAACTTTTGTCAATTTATCATGGCTCATTGAACTCTCTTATGCCTCATGGGAATGACTTGTAATCGCCCCCACTAAAAGGATAATGATGTCTC
>PVJH01018088.1:34897-46330 GCA_004026705.1 Nesogale talazaci | reverse complement strand
TGCCTACCTCTTCACTGTACGCAGGAGGGTGGAGCGGGCTTCATTGTGGAAAGTAATGATGACGCTGGTGGCCGGCAGGTCCAAGGAGTAGGACACAGATGGACAGCTGTGGGGGACGAGGGAGAGCAGAGGCCAACCCTGGGGGGGGGCCCAGACTTTTCTTCATCTGGGTCAGCCCCCCTACCCCCCTTGCACTACCATGGAGTGAAAAAGGGGGCCTGGCTTTGAGCTTCCATCTGCCCCGCCATCCCCACCTCCCTCAACCCCAGGACTCAGTGGTCACCCATCTTGGAGGATCCTCTTTCCAGAGGCCTCTTTCCCCAAGTCCTAGAGTCTCTGAAGCCCCCAGACCAATGCTGTGCTCCTGCAAGCCTGCACCAGGCCCTGGGTACAGCCCTGTCCCCATCGAACTCCCTGCGCCGTGGGGTGGACCTTCTAGCACAAGGGTTCTCAACCTTCCTCATGCCTCGACCCTTTCATCCAGCTCCCTGTGCTGCGGTGACCCCCCCACCATAAACTGATTTTCATTGCCACTTCATCACTGACATTTTGCTACTGTGAAGAATCAGGCAACCCCTGTAAAAGGGTTGTTTGACCCCCAAAGGGGTCTTGACCCACAGGTTGAGAACTCACTGCCACCGAGTCGATGCCGACTCACGGCCACCCTGGAGGGCAGGGCAGGACTGCCCCTGTGAGTTTCCGAGAGACTAACTCGTTGCGGAAGGAGGAAGTCTCGCCTTTCTCCCGTGGAGCTGGCTGGTGGTTTTGAACTGCCGACCTTGAGGTTAGCAGCCCAACCAGTAAGCACGAGACCACCAGGGCTCCTTCTAGCCGGTGAAGTGAGACCAAATGCAAACCCCGTGTTCTCTCCTTGTCCCTGCCCCACCCCTAGGAGGGTCTGGGGACAGATCACCTCCACCCTCTCTCCATACCACAGGGGCACAGCCTCCCGCTTCCTGGGGGGCCATCATGGGCCCCGCCCCACCACCCTCCTCCCTCCCCTGCTGGCTCTGGGCTCCATCATCCACAGACGTCACGTTGGGAGCGCACTGGCTCCCACTCCTCGGGAATGAGAATTAATGCGACCCATTCCAGCCAGTCTCCCTTCCTTTCCGCGAACGCATTTGTCTGTGCTCCTGGGGCCGGCTGCCAGGCGGCACGCACAGGTTTTCACGGCAAGCCTCTTCATTACAATCGCTCTCCGGCTGTTCGGGCAGCGACCGCTTTTTCACCATGGCATTTATTTCCACTGACAGCTGAGGGAAGCCGGCATTCCCAGGCCCACTTCCTGGCCTGCAGAGCAGCTCAGGTCAGACAGGCAGGAGTCCTGCCAGTCTGGGACCCCGGTGGGAGGCAGGATGAGAGCTTTTAAAATCACTCTCCCTGGGAGACAAAGGGGGGAGGGGGGAGGCTGGGGAAAGCCACCTCCTGCCTGTGTCTTCCAGTGCTCATTCTTGCCAGGGCAAGCAGATTAGAGGGCGCTGGGATGGGGAGAAGCGGGGAGTGGGTCTTCTTGTGCCTAGGGGACCTGGATGCCAATGTTCATTCTCTCCTGGGAGGCGGCAGTCCTGCTGTTCCCGGGACTGGCTAAGACCTGACCTGGGGGGGTCATTCTGAGCTGCAGACACAGGGCTGGATCCCTTCCAACGCACCCTGACGGCCCTGCCAGATTTCTGCATGGAGCCCAGGTCAGATCAGCAAGCAGGTTCCAAGGCACAGAAAACACTGAACTGGTCTTGCTGGCTGCAGGTGGGGCTGGCCAGGACTGCATCCCTGTCCCTCGGGCCACAGGGAACAGCATGGGTGAAAACAAAGAAGCGGGCAGAGAGGCACTGAGGTTTGCTGGGCAGGAAATGCAGGTGGGGGGGAGGGGGGGGAAGCTGGCAGGGCCAGCCCACGGGGGAAGGGCAGCTTGTAGGGAGGATAAGGGGCTCAGCGTGTCCCTGCAGGCTCTGGCAGGGGGAAGACAGACGGACAGAGAAGACTCCGACACATCATCCTCATCCGAGGAACCACGACTCTTTTCTGGGTGGGGGTGGGGTGGGCAGGCAGGAGCTAATCACTTGCCCAAGGTGGGACACTTCCTTCGTCCCCGGCTCTCCTCTGCCCATTAGGGCTGTTCAGAGTAAGACTGGGAAGCATGCTTGGGGGGCGGCAGAGGGGTTATGAGAGGAAGGGAGGCTGGAGGGACAGCACATGCTTCCTGTGAGGACAAGCCCCCCAGCCCTGCACTCTCAGGGGGGCACCGGGAGCAGCCCCTGCAGCCCTCCCCCGCCCACAGGGGTCTTGATGGGTTTCCTGGGTCTAAGAGGCCTGCCAGGAGCCTGGTCCCAGGCGCACAGGCTCCAGTCAGGAGAAACTACGGAGGGTGAGTTTCAAGGTCTCACTTGATTCTTCCTCCTTTCTTAAGGACACCTGGGCCTGCTCCTCACTTCCCTTCCTCCGTGGGTCTGTTGGAGGCCCCACCTGTAATGGCGGGTGTCCCGGATGGGCCGGTCTGGACTCAGCTTGTCGCTCTCTAGCTGGTTGAAGGCGTGCTGTCGGTAGGGGTCCTCTCCAGGCTTCAGCTGCTTGGCCGCCAGGTACGCCTTCTCGTCAAAGCCTCTGGAGGGCGTTCCTGTCACCTGAGAGAGGGGTGGGCATCAGAGCCATGTCTGAAGGGGCCTGGGGACAAAGCTGAGACTGGCAGCCAACACTGGCTCCGCCTCCCTGGGGTCTTTCTCCCCTTCTGGGAGGCGGAGAGGCTCGTCCCCTCTGTCCTCTGAGGCTCAGAGGGACTGGGAAAAGTCCCAAGGTCAGAGCAAGCCAGAAGCACGGCTTCAAACTGATGGTGGTTCTGATTCCCGGCTCCCCACTTAACGACGGCCAGATAGGGAGAGGGGGATTCTTGGAGAGCTCGAGTCCGACTGGAGGCCCCTGGCCATCTGCAGCTTGACGCCTGCAGGGAGGATTATGGGCCTCATCTTGGGCTAGGCGCCTAGGTCAGTGCCATCCAGGGGCTCCTGTGAGGACAGGCAGGACTGGCCGGTGAAGGCAGTGCCACGTCCTCTGGGAGTTTGGCTTGCTGCTGAAATAACCCATGCCAGAGCCCCTGGGTCCACGGTGCTAAGTGTGCAAGTGTTACGGCGGCAAACAGACCCCCCCCCCACCCCTTCTCCTTGGCTGCGCTCCAGCCCGTGTTCCCCAAGCCCCACTGTCAGAGACACTGGGGCAGGACGCATGGCAGGTTGGATGGATGGGTGGACCTCGACATCTCCTGACTCACACCACAATGCTGGATGCTGGATTTTTCCCAGAGGACTAAGAAATAATATTAACCATGCACTCATCCCGCCCCCTCCCCTTCCCCCTGCTGGAGAAAGGGGAGGCAACAGAGGCGGTGGTAGCAGGAAGGAGGGTCTGGACTGCCATCCACAGAGCCCTTGTGTGAGGACAGCCTCACAGGTCCGCCCCTCGGAGGAAGGGTCCCAACAAGTGCTGGGAGAGACTGGAGAGTGCCCCCTCCCCGCCCCCGCCTGTGTTCTCCCAGAGGCCAGCCCCAACCCTGCTGGACAAGAACATCCAGTAGGGCCTAAGGGAACACACGTCCCCTAGACTGGTGCCAACGGGAAGGGTGTCATGCTTAGGTCCTGTCCTCGGGGCCAGGCCAGGGAGGGGGATGGCCTCAGCTGCACTGGACTCGGGCCACGTGAGACACACCTGCCTGGGCATGTCTGTTGGGGATGGTGACACAGCTGGGCGGCTGCTCTCATGTCTGGGTCAGCGCCAGGGACCGAACTGAAGGCCTGGGGTCCATTTCAGGAAAGAGAGGGCAAGAGCTCCCACCGGTACCGTGGATGGCTAGAAGGGCCTGCCCTTCCGGCCTTGAGAGAGAGCCAGAGGCAGCATCAGAGAGTGCCAGCTTGTGGGACAGGGGAAGAGCAGTTTTGCACCCCACTGTCCTCCCAGTGGGAGGGAAATGGAGAGCTCAAGCAGGGAACTGCAGAGGGGTGGTTTTTTTTTGTTTTTAAGCTCCCAGAGGGAGAGCAGATCCCTTAATTATCGTACGAGGCAACGGTGGGACATACCCGTGTTTATTTTATTTAGGACGTCTGGCCGCTCTGCAGACTTCAGGGGACCTCTGAACATCATCCCGCACTCCCCCACGAAACACTTCTTGAGAGGGAATGGTGTGCACAACGTGAGGGACAAGCACGGCAGGGGTGGGTCAGACGGGGCTGCAGCGATGGCTTCACTCGGAACCCAACGCAGGGACTGTGCGGTGTTTCCTTTGTCCACGGAACCCACCCGCTCGGCCCCCACCAACAAGGACGAGCCGTGCACGGGTACCGGGACGCCTTCGCCCGCGCCCCAAGGATCCCCCGAGCACTGATTCCCTTGCCAATGAGCGCACGCTCATCAAATTGACTCATGTTGCAAAAAGGCTGGGTTTTATTTTCCAACAAGAGCCTCGTTTGTCGTCTGTGAGAAGAAGGGGGGTGAAAGAGAAATGACTCGCTCCCCACTGCAGAGCAGAAAGCGATGGGACTTCTGCTAAGTCATGTGTCTAAATGTTTCCTCCTAACTGGGGGTCGCGTGGGATCCAGCAGAGAGTCTTGCGTGAAGTAAATGAATTGCTGACAGAAGCTACAAGCTTCAGGAGGTCCGCTTCCATTTTTGCCTTTCCAAAAAACAAACAGAAACCGAACCCCAGAAAAACGTACTCATTCGCTCATCCATGCAACAAGGCTTTGTTGAGCACCTCGTCCGTGCTGGGAACCTGCGGGCACATGCACGAGATGGTTCCCTGGTCCTTCGAACTCCTGGCCGTCAAGTGGACAAGCAGATGCGGGGCAGAGGAGACCTTCCCCTGTAGGGGCCTGGATCGTCACTTTTTCTGGGAGTCGAAAGCCCCGACCCTTTCCAGAGAAAACAGCTGGCGGCTTCGAAAGGCTGCCTTTACAATTACCAGCTCAGCATGGAGCCCACTACACCATCAGGGCTCCTTCTGGTCTGCTGCTTTTCTGTGCCTCATTAAAAACGTTCTCAGGGCCAAAAAGAATGTCTCAGAAGGGTGTCTGTTCAACCCCGAGAAGTTCCTTCCAAGACCTCAGAGCAGAGTTAGATAATCCCAAAGATGCTGTCCTGCAAAGTCTACTACACCCCCGCCCCACGCCCTCGCGCCCCACCCCCCGCTGCCCCCATGGGGGACCCACAGTTCCTGAGTGGTCCAACACCCCTCCCAGGTGGAACGAGGGTCGGAGAGTAGAGTCTTCCCTGTGCCAGGGAAGCACCAGAAAAGCTTCTTGCCAGGGGTGTTTCACCGCACCCCCAACAGTCATTGGCCCTTTGGAGCTGAAACATTCACTGGCACTCAGCTCTGGGGAGGGGACCATGAGGGAGGGGAGCATGTGGTGCCCAGTAATTCCCTGACCTTAGCAGCTCCAGGGCCTTTGCTTACACTCCACTCCGTCCAGGCACCGCCCTCACCACAGTCGCCCCTTAGACAGAGCCCCCCCCTACCCCCAATGCACACCTAGACCATGACTCATTTCCTTCCAGCGCTCACTCTCCCTTTTCCCTTTAGCTCTGTTTGTTGATCTGGAGGCTCTGAGGATGTTGAATATTCTGTGTGCATCTCAGACATAACACTGAAAACTGAGCCCCTGGTTTCTCCCCAGCGAGTCTGCGTCTTCCGTGCCCCTGAATTCAGAGAGGAGTACATCCCACCCTCCATTAAGTGGGTAGGCCATGAACATGAAACCGCTAATCCCTGTTGACGGTCTGCGTGTCCTGAGTTCTGCACCATGGAAATCCACACAGAGGAGTGGGGGCTCAGAGGCGGAATCCAGGGAGCTTGCTTCTTTGCTCCCCCGTCTCTCCTTGGGCACAGCCATAGAGGACCAGGGGGAAAACCACCAACCTCCCACCCCCGAGCTCAGGTAGCTGGAAGCATAGACCAGGACCCTCACTGCTCCTCACTCGTGGCTAGGGCAGAAGTAGTGGCTTCTTTTGGCCAGGAGTTGTCGCAAATTCTCTGGACTGGTGGCCAGCAGGGGCTGTTTCCCTCCTCCTCTCTAGAGGATCGTGAATCGCTACGATCCTGTTTTCCCACCAACGTTGCTTACGAAGCAGGCTGGTGGGGCATAAATGCATTTTTTGGCTCCAGAGCCATGAGGAGCTATATCTGGATCAGGCTGAGAGGCCCAAGAGCCTGGGCACGGAGCCACGTTACTGCCACTGGATGCGGCTCTGTGTCGCTCCACCCTGCTAGCAGTGCCTAGCAGTGTGAGGGCACTGTGGGTGGTCTGTGGAATTTCTTCCCCCCGACAGTAGGCACAGATCAGGTGGCATTCTGAAAGGTGGGCCTCACTGCTGTCTTCCTCACGAGGTGGTGAGAGGCTGGCCTTTGAGCTCCCAGCACTGGTACGTCGTAGCAGGCACTCAAGAGGTGTCTGCAAAGTGACTCGCTGCACGGAAGCCTCGGCCGTGTGTGGCGGTCACTAATCTGGTGTCAATGTCAGGATTGGGAGTGTAGGGGTGGCGTTTAGCCTGTCAGTCTGGAGATAGTCAATGAGACCTCTATCTGGCCCTGGATTTCTCCTGAGAATTCTGGGGAATCTGGTGGTATTTCCCCCTCGGAGGTGAGAGACTTAGGGTTCAGGCCCTTGGAGACGCTCTCCTGACAAGACACAAGACTGACTCCTTGGGAGACATCCCAGAGAAGCTGCATGGACTTACCCCCATGGAACCAGACCTCAGAAGCCGGAGAAGCCATGTAGAGACTCCTGCCAGCGCTGAGATGCTTGAGAAGCCACAGAGAGGCCCCTGCCAGTGCTGAGATGCTTCTACCACCACTGGATACACAAGACTGTACCCACTGGCTGGTGATTGTCCTGGTGTCATCGCATGTACTTCCTGAGTCTGAAGAGGGCTTATGGATTGGTATCGGACATATGGGCTAATATTGGACTTATGACCTTGGACTGGATTGGGCTGGGCTGTGATGTGATGTTTCCTCAGCATTCCATTACTCTTGTATATAAACCTATTCCTTTTATACATGTGTGCTTAGGAATTTGTTTCTCTAGTCTACCCAGACTAACACAGCGTGTGTGTCTCTGCTCTCCTGTTCCTTACCATCCACTGGGGAGGAGACAGTAGGCAAATGGGAGTGTCTGTCCCTGAGGTACAAGCCTCCGTGGGCCTTGGCCCATGGTTCTGGAGCGCTGTCCCAAATGAACTCCATCTCTACTGTCTCCTCCTCACCAGCATTCACTCCAACCCCGCTGGCCTCACCTGCCCCTTGAACTGGCCAGGCACCCATCCCCTCAGGGCTTTTACCTACCCCCTTCCTCTCTGAGTGATTCCCTCTCCCAAACCTCCAGTGGGCTTTACTCAAACACACTGTGTAAATGGCAATCAAGCCCCGCTTGCACCCCCTACCTTCTCCCCTGCCCCCCCCCGCCGCCCTGTTTTATTTTTCCTTACGGGACTCATCTCATCTTCCTCCTGCCTGTCATTTTCCTTAGCGAGTTCCACTGTGGGTCCTTGACAGATCACGACACCTGTCGAGAGGTCAGTGCTGTCACCAAAAAGAAAAACATTCTCCCAAAGTAAAAAAATCAAACACAAAGGTCACCGTGACACAGGGTAGAGGCTGCCAACTATTCCAGGACATTTCCCTGGCCTCTGGCCCAAGTGGCTGGAGTCCAGAGCTGGCGCGGGCATGTCCGCCTTCCCTGGTAGACAAGGGGGACAGGGTTTCACCTGGCTGGAGGAAAGCCTTGAGTTGTCAGGGGGAGATAGAGAGTTGGGGAGATGGTGAGAGCTTCAGGAGCCCCACCCCTCCATCCCTCCAGTCCACAAGAGAGAGCCCTTGGCTGTGTTTTAGACAGCTCTCTGGCCCTGCAGAGCGGGCCAAATTCAGCACTTCCAAGTGCAGTGAGATCAAGCTCATCTGAAATCGGGACTTTGTTCCATGGGATCATCAGAATGACGTCTCATCTTGGGGAGCTTGGTTCAGTCCATCACTCTGACTCAACTTTGAAAATGTGCTGTGTGTATGTGTGTGCTTTCCTTCCCAACAAAATTTGCTTCTTCTTCTTGAGCTAAATAAATAAACGTAGGGGATAAATAAACAGCAAAGGGGAAGGTCTAAAACAAGGAAGGCACACGTCTCCCGTGTCACTCTCGTCAAAAACAGTTCATCCCAAAGCCCCCAACCTCATAAACATTCTTTAAGAACCAACACGTGCGTGCCCCTAAATTTTAGATTTAAACAGTTTAGATGCCTCTTAAATAACTGCTTGCCCAATTTCCTTTTACTGCCAGTAAAACACATACCTGCTGGGTTTGCCTTTTACTAAATTTCAATGAAAGGACAGATAAAAAGGCTTTACTTTATGGATGGCTCCTGGCCTCCCCTCCCTACCCCTCCCCACACTCTTTTTTTCTGATTTGACTACAAACCCCTGGCACTTGGGAAACAAAATGAACTTCCCAACTGTTCCCTACTCCCTGGAGAGCAAACTCCTGCCTGATAGCCTGTTTCCCAGTCAAAGGCTGCTATTCATTCAGAGGGCTGGAAGCAGAGCCCCAGGATTCGAGGTCACTGAGCCCAAGGCTCAGATTCCCCCTCTCCCCAAAGGCAAGATGAGGTCCCTGGACACTGCTGCCCCACCTGCCCAATGATTACTTACGCAGGGAGGATCTGCCCCATTTGGCCTGCCAACGCTCCCATGCAACCAGACAAGATGCTGAAGGTGGGGGAGGGCGGGGGGTGTTGGCACACGCCCCAGGAATCTCAGGGTAAGAATAGGGGTGCCTCAGGCACAGCCCCTCTTCTCTGTCACACTGCCTCCCAAGTGAGTGTCAGAAATGTGGAACGGAACTCTGCATCATGAAAGAGAACAGGTTTGCTGGTCCGATCGAGACCGGTGGGCCCCAAGCGGGGCCGAGAGTCGGTTTTCAGGTCTGGAACGGAGCTCGCTGCAGTGGCCGAAAGATCACCCCTTTCAGAGACAAAGGGCAGCGTTTACCCAGAGATGCAGTTCGGAGGGTTCCGAACAATGGAGGGATGGAAACGGGAAACTCAGGTTGGACGCAGCATCACTGACGGTGCGCTGGGTGATGGGCAGGGGGGAGGGGGACTGAAGACGACTGGTCTGCTCTGCAAACCTTCTCCCGAGTCACAGTCAAGTCAAAGGAGAAGGAGAAGAACAAGAACAAGAAATAGAGTCTTAGTGATGCCCCCCGCCGCCCCCACCCCCCAAAAAAAGAAACGCAGAGTCTTAAGTGGCTCTGAGACCTGCCGGCTGCCATGCTTGGTGGGTCTGGGGAGGCCACCTCTCCTCTCTGAGCCCGTTTCTTCCTCAGTCAATGGGGATTCTGGGGAAGAGTGAAGGAGAACACACCCCCAGCAGGCGAGCACAGGGCCTGGCACAGAAAGCTCCTCTTTGTCTCAGGACGACTCCCCTGCTTTTCCCCCAGTGGTTCCCAGGCTGCCCTCTGGGCTGGTGAGACGGGCTCCCGGAGGGGGCAGCCAGCACCAGAGTTCCCGAGGCAGCCCCGACCCAGGACCACCTGCTTCCCACAGACAGAGTGATGAGGGCGGGCTGGGAAACTCTCGGGACCTCAGGAGGAGGGGGAGCTCGCAGGGAGCTCGGGGCCTCTGTTTGGACTAGCCAAAGGCTTCCCCTCCTCAGAGCTACTGGCGCTCCGAGGTTCCTGTGGTCACCCACGCTTTGCCAGCAGGCTCTGTGGTCCAGCAGGGTGGGGGCTGCCTAGAGAAGCCCACCGAGGGCCTCCTGGCGGATTTCCTATCACACCTTGCTCCAACGGCACCGTCTGACGTTCGGACACGAACAACACTATGCGTTCCCATGGTCTCACCAAGCCCTCCCTGAGGGCGCGCAGCCAACCCCATGCTCTACTCCTAGACGTCATCAGGTCCACCATTCCCGACAGTCTCTGCTCACACTCAGAGGGCGCCCCAGCCTCCGTCTGGCCAGAGACCCTCTGCACAGGAAGGGACGCTAAGTGATGGTGAGAGTGTTTTGTGTGGGGGTGGGGGTGGGGATGGGGGTGGGAGTGTTGTGGGGGGGTGGGGGGAGTGTTGTGTGGGGATGGTGGTAGTAGGAGTGGGGCTAGGAGTGTTGTGTGTGTGTGTCGGGGGGGAGTGTCATGTGGCCCCATGGCTTTATCAGTTCACCTGCTTTATCAGTTTACCCCGCAGCCTGGGTCTGCAAAGGAGTCTAGACTCCTGTGCCCCTCCTAGTCAGAGCTCCGGCTGCTCAGGCCACGAGGAAAGATGCAGGCTCCTGGACGTTAAAGAGGGGACACTCACAGCTCAGTGAGGGGCCTGCCGGGCGCTGTTTGTTGGGGGTTTCTATCTCCAAATACTCCTGCAGGATGGGCGCTGTCTTCGTGGCATTTTGATGGGTCTGTCCAGTGCAGACTGTGGCTAGGAGCTCAGTTAGGCAAGCGGACTGCCAGCCTCTCTCCCGACGACCATCTCGGTGGTTTCAAACTGCCGACCTTTCAGTGGGTGTGGTGCGTGTTCCACCTTGTTCTCCCCCCAGACACGCCGCAGCTGCTCCCCTGAACCTCGCTGGCTGAGGTGGAAACGGAGGCACAGAGAGGTGAGGGGGCATGCCGGATGACTGGGTCGGGCTGGGAGGGGGCCAGGGCTGCTTGGCTGCAGAGCCCGTGGGACTGCAGACTTCTCCTGGGTCCGCATGTCCCAGGCACTCCCTGCTCATTCGGAGCTGCTGGGCTGGTGCCAGGCCTGTACACATGGGTAAGGGCAGTTGGGACGGCCACAGGCATCCCTGGCTCCAGGGTCAGAGCATGGGCACAACGTGGCTCCCACGGGGGCTGGACAATCCTGTAATTTCTCAGTGTGCGTAAGAGCTCAGAAACACTCATCTGTTTGGGGTGCAAAAGGACATGGCCCAAAGGGAAAGAACAGGAGTGTGTGTTTCTCAGACCCAAAGAGCACAGTCACCAGATCTCCCTAGGTCAGCAAAGGCCTCCCTGGTCTCGCCAGCCAGTGACCCTCTCAGGGCCCCCGACAGGCCTTGGTGTCTGTCATACCAAAGGAGGGTGGTTTAGTAGCTGCCACCAAGTGGGCCCCAGACTCGTGGTCACCCCGTGCCACCCAGGCCGCTTGTTTCCCAGGTGACCTTCGGATGCGACTTCAGGATCTGATGCAGCAGATGGGCAGCCCTTTCTTCTCTGTGCGGTTTCTCGCCCACACAAGCAGACAAGTGGCGGTTGTGCTTAATGAGCCTTGGTCAGCGGTCACACCCCGGGCCTGGAGACCTCGGTGGGTCCACGAAGACCAGCTTTGATGAGCTCCTCCTTTCTGAAGTGAGGGAACTAACTTGTGCTCTAATGCGACGTGGTCCAGTAAGAACAAGAGTGTGTGACTGTCCACTGGGACCTCTCCTG
>PVJH01018088.1:0-27837 GCA_004026705.1 Nesogale talazaci | reverse complement strand
GCTGATAGCAAGGACTCAAGTAGAAAATGTTTTGGAAATGATGATGGCAACAGATGTACAAATGTGCCTGACACAATGGATGTATGCATTGTCATTAGAGCTGTAAGAGCCCCCAATAAAATGATATGTTGAAAAATTAATGAAATTATTTATTAAAAAATAATATAATCCAGAAATATGACATTAAAAATCTACAATCCATTTTTTAAAAAGCAAGTACTATGGATTGCCGAAAGGAAAAACTGATCCGTCTTGGAAGAAGTAAAACCAGAGAGCTCCTTAGAGGCGAGGATGGCGAGACTTTGTCTCACGTACTTTGAGCGTGTTGTCCAAACGTGGGGGACAGAGGAGGAGGGGGAGATTCTCACAGGGACGGATGGGCACAATGGCTGCATCCAGGGGCTTGGGCACAGGAACCACTGTGGGGGTGACAGGAGACCATGCAGTGCTTTGTTCTGTTGTGCACACCTCACAAGAATAACAACGTACCCTTATGGGGTTTCTTGTCTATCTGAAATTCCTATTAGAACTGTTTTGGAAAGCATTTGTCTCCATCAGACATTCTAATTTAACCAGGCACCTTACACTTTTATTTGCCAAATCCGACCATTCTCCAGGGCCATGTAATAGGATATTCTGCAGCCACTAAAATTCAGATTATTTTTGAGCGGCAGCTTACAAATCGTGTTTCTTCTCCCCTTGAGCTTTAGCCAGATCATCTCACCTTTTGTGGATTTTATGTTTTATAAAGATGGAGGGGCTAAGCCCTGGTGGTGCAGTGGTTGTGTGCAGGATTGCGGCCCACTGGGTTGGCGGTTCAAATCCAGCAGCAGCTCTCCAGGAGCAAGGCTGAACCTCCTACTCCCACCAGAGGGCAGTGAGGCCCCCCCAAAAAACAAAAAACACCCAAAACAAACAAACAAAAAGATAGAGTTTAAAAGCACAATGAAAAACATTGATTTGGGGGCTGAGCCCCAGTGGCGTAGTGGTTGTGCGCGGGACTGCAACCCACTGGGATGAAGGTTCAATTCCAGCAGTAGGGCTGGGCCTCCTACTCCCACCACCAGAGAGCACTGATGCCACCCCCCCCCCCCCAGAAAAAAAGAAAAACATTGATTTGGAACATTGAAACAAAAGGATACAGAGCTTGTAAACTTTTTCCCTTTTTCTAAATGCTTGTAAAATTTAGATAGAAAAAAGTTCACAGTACAAATCAGTAGGACTTCAGCTGTGCATACATGAGCACGTACACAGAAAGGCAGACAGACACAGATCTAAGAAGAATCTTTAAAAAGCAAAACACCAAAAAAACACACAGCTATTATCCCAGGGTGTTGGGATGATAGGCAATGTTTGGAAGATTTCCAGAAGATTTTCTATATCTACACTTTGAGAGGAATTCGTCTTAAAAATACCTGTCCTTTCAGATGACAAATGATGATAATACCTTCGTATCATTAAGCCTCTGGGTCTCTAATTCTTGAGTCTGGGAGCTACGGGTTCTTTAGGGAGCTGACCAACAAGCCATCAATCTTGTTCTCGAAATGTATATTCACACCAAAAATTTTAAATTATTTATGGAGCTCACAGCCCCCCTTCTCATAGCCTCTTGTTGCAGATTCCAACATTGCAGGAGAAATACTTAACAACCCTCTCCCTGTAGAATCTAAATTGCAGTTCTTCCCTCTGCTTACTTATCAAGTAACTTCATCTATCCCCGAGGTGGTGGTTCTGAAGTTTTTCTTGTGTGCGCACATTTGTGTGTGTATGTGGGGTGGGGTGGGGTGGGGAGACCACTCTTCTGAGGTCTTGTTGGACATTAGGGACTCTCTGATCACATAGAGACGGACATGGCAATAGGCTGTTTCAGTGGCTCATGAACCAGAGTGGCATTCCGGCTTCAGGATCCATGACAGACTAAATCAGCGGTTCTCAATCTGTAGGTCACAACCCCTCTGGGGGTCCAATGACCCTTTTCCAGGGGTCGCCCGATTCATCCCAGTAGCAAAATGACAGTGATGAAATAGCAATGAACATAATGTTATGGTGGGGGGGGGGGGGTTCCTCCGGCACATGAGGAACTGTATGAAAGGGTCAAGGCCTTAGGAGGGTTGAGAAGCCCTGTCCTAGGCCTTTGGCCCTCCCTGGTGCCGTGACTCTTGTCAGTGGCTAAGGAGACAACTCTGCATTATGGTGCAGGGCAGGGTTACTCCATCAGGCTTTTCAAGGCGACACCTTTTCGGAAGCAGACCGCTGACGAGGTCTCCCAACGTTCCTCCCGTGAGTTTGAACCCCGGTCTTTCAGCTTATCAAACCAAACTCACTGCCATCGAGGTGACACCAACTTGTGGAGACGCTCCAGGATGCAGCAGAAACTGCTCCTGCGGGTCTCTGAGGCAGTGATTGGGGTGGGGGTGGGGGATGCATTTTGCTAATTGCTTTAGAACCACAAGTCCTGTACCCCATGACACAGCACAGGGTCAGAGACAGAGGTGTTCCCTTAGCAGGGCTGAAGAGTCCAGCCTCTGGTATTTGGGATGTAGGCCTTGGTTGTGGACGGATCACTGGGTGTGTGGGCATCACCCTTGCTTTAACCAGATGTGATTGGAAGGAAGGCCACTTGGCTCAGGTAGAAGTAGATGGAGTGCTTGGTTTCACGTGTCACTAATCCCAACGTTTCTGCCCCCGTGCAGTGCCACAGGGGGTTGTGCTTCTGGTCAAACTCCTTCTGGGTGTGAGCTGCAATGCCCTTCTCGATGTTGTGTTCCTCCAGCGCTCGAGGAGGTGACATGCCAGCATTTTTTATCACGGCACGGTGACTGTGGAGCCGACTGCAAGGTCATTTGGGGAGGGGTCAGAGAGACTCAAGGACAGCCAGAGAAGAGGCATCCTCCAGAAGCCTGGCGCATCTTGGCAGTGCATATCTATGGAAGCAGAGCCCATCGTGCTTCTTCTCTAGAGGGGGGCCTGGTGGGTTCAAATCACAGGCCTTTCAGCTAGCAGGTCACTGCCTCACGAGGGTGGTGGTTAATTATTTTTGCCACCCAGGGATTCCAAACTAACTCTAAAGCCACGCTAATCAAAACAATATGGTACTGGCTTTAGAAGAGACCAACAGATCAGTGAAACAGCATATCATCTAGGATGAATATAGAAAGGAATTAAATCATATTGGCATGCCACTTCACTCAGAAAAAGGCACTTTGGCATAAATAATGTTGGCATAACTGGTATATACTTGAAAGAAAACAAAATGAGGCCCTCACCTCATACTGATAGTAAAATGAATTCCAGATGAAGTTTTAAAATTATATTTACAGGCTGAGCCCCGGTGGCGTAGTGGTTGTGCGCGGGACTGCGGCCCACTGGGATGGAGGTTCAATTCCGGCTCCCAGAAGCAAAGGCTGGGCCTCCTACTCCCACCACCAGGGCAGTGATGCCTAAAAAAAAAAAAAAAAAAAATTATATTTACAAAAACGAAACAAAGTAGAAAGTAACTGTTTTGGAAAATGATGGCAGCATATGCTTGATACAGCTGAGGTGTAGATTGTTAAAAGAGCTATAAGATCCCCCAGTAAAATGATTCATTATAAAAAGTCCAGTAAATAAAATAAAGAAGAAAAGCATAACAATGAAAATGACCTTCTTAGGGAGCACAGGAACCCCAAGAGTCACAAAGGAAAAAGTAGACATATTTGACCATATGAAAATTCAGAATTTTCCTCTGGCAGAAATATTATCAACAAATAGAAAAGATAAACACCATCCTCGGCAACAATGTTTACACCACACTTGAAAAATGTGAGGTTAATTTCTGAAATATGCAAACTGATGTAAAACAGACAAACTGTTCAAATAATAAAAGCTATGGAAGATTCATTAAGGAAGAAATGCAAATTGCCAACAAATATACAATAAAGCAACTGACACTAAAAATAAAAATAAAATACCGTTTTCATCCATCAGACTGGAAATTTTAAAAAATAGAATGTTTCCCTGCTGTGATGCGGCAGGGAAACACACTTGGGGAAAATAATTTGTCAGTATGTTCTAATAGTTAAAATATGCATAGCCCAGAAGCAACAAAGCCCACATGGAAGAAGCACACCAGCCTGTGTGACCATGGGGTATCGAAGGAATTCGGTGCCAAGCATCAAAGATCTAAAATTAAATCATTATAAATAGGGGGGAGTACAGATTGGGGGCCCAAAGTCCATCAATAGGTGAAGTGACATCCTCTTACAGAAGGGTTGCAGGGAGGAGATGAACCAATTAAAGTACAGTGTAGTAACAATGAAATATGCAACTTTCCTCTAGTTCTCAAATACTTCCTCTCACCCACTATCATGCTCCCGGTTCTACCAGACAAATGCGACTAGAACAGGGGATGTACACTAGTGTCTGAAACATGGGGAATTTAGGATAGGTGTTCCCTCAGGACTAGTTATGGGAGTGGTGATACTGGGAGGGTGGAAAGATGGTGGAGTAGAAAGGAACCAATTTCAGAGATCTACATATGACCTCTTCTCTGGGGCACGGACAACAGGGGAGTGAAGGGAAATATGGGGAGCTGGTACTGGGGGGTCTAAGTGGAGGGAGGATGGTTTGAAAGTGATGGTGGCAACAAGTGTGCAAATGTGGTCTGCATACAATTGACGTATGTATGGATAGTGATGGGAGTTGTATGAGCCCTCAATAAAATGATTCTTAAAAAAAGGTGGGGGGAAAGGAGCTTATATGTTTGTTTCCCTCATTGTTCTGTTGTTGCTTTGTTAAGTGTGGTCAAGTCTATTTCAACTCACTGTGACCCGTTGTACAATAAAATGAAACATGGTCATTCCTGCGCCATCACTGCAATCAGTGCCACACTTGAGCCGTGGTTGGCTGACACCAGCTCAATTTATCTCCTCTTGTGCAGTGTCTTCCCCTTGACCAACTATGATGTCCTTCTCCTTCCTCCTAACATGTCCAAAGTACATAAGACAAAGTCTAGCCATACTCCCTTCTAAGCAGCAGTCTGACAGCACTTCCAAGACAGACTTTTTATTCTTTTGGTAATGCAGGGTATATTCACTATGCATTGTGGCAGTCATGTGCTTATGTTAATTTTATGATTGAAATGTAGGGGTGGAGTCTAGCCTGTTAATCTGGAGATAGCCAATGAGTAGCCAATGAGGCCTCTATGTGGGCATGGCTTTCTCCTGAGACTTCTGGGAAATCTCGCGATATTTCCCTCGTGAAGATGAGAAACAATCTCCCCAGTTGTTGGGAGTTAATCTCAGAGACAATGAATCACGGACAAGACAAGATGGCAGCGTCTGAGAAGCTGGAGGAGGAGCTGGCGGAGAAATCACACGGCTTTGCCCTGATGGAGCCAGACCTCTGAAGCTGGGGCGGCCACATGGAGACCTCTGCCAGCGATGAGTTGCTTCTGCTGTTGATGGACCCTGAGCCCTGGAAGTGAGGAGCCATGTGGAGACCCCTGCCAATGCTGGGATTCCGCACCCACTGACCTATGACTTTGTGAGTCAGAAGGAGACTTTATAGATTGATTTTGAGTATATGGGTTAATATCTGACTTATGACTTTGAAATGGACTGGGCTCAATGTCCTGTTCCTCTTGTATATAAACCTTTTCCTTATATCTATATGCGTGTCAATGAAATTTGTTCTTCTAGCCTACCCGGACTAACACGTGCATCGACATCATAATTCAAAGCATTAATTCTCTGGTCTTCTGCATTCATTGGCCAGCAGATGAGACATTTGAAAATACCATTACTTGGGTCAGGTACACCTTAGTCCTCGAAGTGAAAGCTTTGCTTTTCCAAGACTTTAAAGGAAGCCTTTTGTAGCAAATTTGCCCAGTGGAGTACGCTGTTTTGTTGGGTTTTTTTGGCAGGGGGGGGGGGCATCACTGCTCTCCAGTAGTGGGAGTGGAGGCCCAGCCCCACTGCTGGAATTGAACCTCCATTCCAGTGGGCCGCAGTCCCACACACAACCACTAAGCCACCGGGGCTCAGCCCGTTTTGTTGGGTTTTTTTGTTTGTTTGTTTAGTTTTAGGCATCACTGCCCTCTGGTGGTCGTGGAGCTACCCAGCCTTGCCGCTGCTGGATTTGAACCGCCAAGCCCGTGGGCCACAGTCCCGCACTCAACCACTTACGCCCCCGGGGCTCAGCCCTGGAATACGCTGTTTGACTTCTTCACTGCTGCTGCCATAGGCATTGTTGGTGGAGCTGAGCAAAATGAACTCCCTGACAATTCAATCTTTTCTGCTTGGCATCATGTGGCTTGTTGGCTCCGTTGTGACGATTTTGGTTTCTTTATGTTGAGCTGTCATCCACAGGGTGGCCAGAGTCTTTGACCTTCTTCAGTAAGTGCTCCAGGTCTTCTCCACTCAAGCAGCAAGGCTGTACTGTCTGCATAGTTCGGAGCCCGGGCACGTCTGCACAGAGCCCAGCTTCTGAGATTATTTGCTCAGTGTTCGGACTGGGTAGGTATGGTGAAAAGACAGAATCATGATACACACCTTTTCTGATCTTAAGTTATGCAATATCCCTTTGTTCTGTTCAAATAACTGCCTCTTGGTCGAAGTATAATATACAAAGATTGAAACAAAACAAAACAAAGATTGCATAGGCTCCACAAGGGCACCATTAAGCTTCATGGAATTCCAATTCTTTGCAGTGTTATCCATAAACAATCCATAGAGTTGAATGGCTTTGCACAGTCAATGACGCACAGGTAAACATCTATCTAAGTATTCGCTGCTATCAGCCGAGACACATCTGAAATCAACAAGGATATTCCTCCTTCTACATCCTCTTCTGAATCTGGCTTGAATTTTTTGGCAGTTCCTGATGCAATTGCTGCAACTGTTTTTGACTGACTTCAGTAAAATTTTACTTGTATGTAATATTAATGATATTGTCTGATAATTTCTGCACTCTGCAGGGTCACCTTCTTTTGGAATATAAATCTCTTATAGTTGGGTGCTCGGGTTGCTGTCTGCCCAATTTCTTGGCATTGATAAGTGAGCACTTCAGACATGGCAGCCATTTTTTGAAAAATCTCCATTGGTGTTCCTTCGTTTTTCAATGAGGCCTGGATTTTTTCAGGTCTTGCTTACAAGGTGTGCTACCTCTGGAAATGGCTGGACATTGCCCTGTTCTTTTGGTACCACAATTCTGTGTATTCTTTCCATCTACTTCTTTTTCTCAATCTCTTTTAACAAAAAGTATTTATCCCCTTGGTATTTTTTCACTTACATGTTTATGTCATTTAAAAATTTTGTCATTGTTATCTGGGTGAATCTATATACATTGTTTTATAATATTGACTGCAATCTCCACAATGTTTCCATCTTCTTTTGACCTTCCTAAGTCATTGAATATTTTACTCATAGAATCCTTCAATATTGCTACTTGAGACTGGAATTTTCCCTTTGATTTTTTTCAACTTGCGTAATGCTGTGCATTCTCTTCCCTTTGGGTTATCCAAGTAAAGGTCTATACACATTCCAGTCCATTTTCTTTTCTTTTGGGAGGGGGGGGTGCATCACTGCCTCTGGCGGCCATGGGAGCTACCCAGCGCTGTTCCTGAGAGCCATCGCTGGATTTGAACTGCCAAGCCCGAGGGCCGCAGTCCTGTATTCAACCACTTACGCTACCGGGGCTCAGCTCCCATTCTATTCTTCTTTGTCTTCTTAAGCTGCCCTTTGACATTTTCTGTTTGTTTCTTATTTCATCATTTCTTCCATTTGCCTCTGCTACTTTGTGAGCCAGGATAAGTTTCAGAGTCATGTGTATGAGAGTGTCTATTACAGCGCTGTGTATATTGAGAAAGTCTTGAAACACCCTGGAGTTCTATTAGTGGGACACGGTTAGACAAGCTGTGGTACAGCCATCCTGCAGAGTGAGTTAGAGATGAACACATGGTCCTGGAGTGATACCACCAGTGTTTAAAGGGGATAAAAGCAGGCTGAGGAATAATTTATAAAGCATGATTCCATTTTCTGTGTTAAGAGAGAACAAGAGAGAAAGAGTGAGTAGTCATTGAGTCCATCCCAACTCACAGCAGAGGAGCAGAACTGCAGGTTGTTGGTGAGTCTTTCTCCAGTTCAAAACATTTTTATTGTGAAGTAGGTAAACGTTTATAGATCAGATAATTCTTTTTGTATCAAACAACTTACGAAATCTCCCAATAGCTTCCTGTTTCTCCCGTCTTTTTTTTCGGGGGTGGGGGGAGGCATCACTGCTTCTGGTGGTCGTGGGCACTACACAGTGCTGTTCCTGAGAGCCGCTGCTGGATTTGAACTGCCAAGTCCGTGGGACGCAGTCCCGCACTCAACCACTTACGCCACTGGGGCTCAGCCCTGGCCCCTGTCTTTTAACAACCGTCTGCTTTCTTCTTTTTTTTTGGGGGGGGGGCTTCACTGCCCTCTGATGATGGGAGTAGGAGGCCCAGCCTTGGTCCTGGAGAGCTGCTGCTGATTTGAACCTCCAACCCAGTGAACTGCAGTCCCGCACACAACCACTACGCCACTGGGACTCAGCCCCATACATATTTCTACAAGAGTAAAGAATAGGAAAAAAACCATGCTGTTAATGTTTAGCTCAGGGAAACAGGATTTTTAGAGGAATTAGAAGAGACAGAAACATGGGTTTTTAACTCGTTTTTTAGATCCATTCTGGTCCAGCTACTGTCAAGTCCATTCTCATCCCTGGGGACCCTAGGAACCTTGGGCCAGAACTGTACTCCACAGGGTTCTCAATGGCTATGATCTTTGGCAAGTAGATCACCCCCAGACCTTCCTTCTGGAGTGCCTCTGGGAGAATAGTTAGTAGCCAGACATACTACCTGTTTACATCACCCAAAGGCTTAGCTCCATACCGTTTGATTTTAAAACAAGTGTTGCTTTTGCAATTTAAAAGAAGAAAAAAGAAAGAGGAACACTCTGTTTCATCGTTGCTATACTACACCCTGACTGCCTTCTGTAAGGGGATGTCCAGTTGCCTACAGATGGGCTTCGGGCCTCCACTCCACATTCCCCCTCATTCATAATGATATGATTTTTTGTTTTATAATGCCTGATAGCGGATCCCTTCAACACCTTGTGATCATCCAGGCTGCTGTGCTTCTTCCATGTGGGCTTTGTTATTTCTCAGCTAGATGGCCGCTTACTTTCAAGCCTTTAAGACCCCCAGACCCTATATCCCTCGATAGCCAGGCACCATCATCTTTCTTCGCCACTTTTGCTGAACAATGAGGGAAGCAAACGTACAAAAGCACTTGACACATGGATGGATTGTGCTAAGAGTTGTGAGAGCAAGCAGCTCGGCCAGTTGGGAAGGGCAGGGCTTGACCCAAAGAGGTCCCCAGGGGTGGGACCCTCCAAGCTCGAGGAAGAGGTGCCTAAGGGGAAGGGGAGAGTGGGTCGCCACGTCAGACCCAGGGGTGAGATGAGGGTGTCTGCTGCCCTGCCCTGGTCTCCTCCCCACATCTATTAAAGTGATGAGGGTCTGCCCTCCCTAAGAAGAGCCCACGAAGCTAGGACTATGAGCTAGCCCATAGATGGGAGGCAATTGGACTATGCCTCCCTTCCTTTTGGACAAAGATCTGGGAGAGAGGCCGTTATTTTCTGTTAAAGCGGGTGACTTCCACACCTTCGCAGGGACTCGGGCTCTGCTCCAGCCCTCCTGAGGGATGTGTCCCCTCTTAGCAGGCCCAGGGGATCTGGGAGAGGCACTCTGTCTCTACCTCGCCCAGATGTTTCTTAGGCTTTGGGCTGGCAACCTTCCCAGGTCTCCTCAGAGGGGCTAGACAGACACGCGCTAGTTGGTCATGTCTGGGAGCAGACGTGCAAGGTCCCAGTCTTGGATGGTGTGCAGAGCTGTACCATCAGCATGTTGGAAGGACACACACCCACACACAGCTCTTCCCTCACTAGACCTACTTCTGCCAGACAAGGAGGCCCCCAGTCCGAGGGGAGATACAGACCCAGACGCCCCTACCCCCAGCCCCGCAGTCAGCTCCCCTGCCTGCAGCTCAGGTGCCACAGAAGAGACCCAAGAAAGCCTCCACCAGAACTTCCCACCGGGCTCCCAAATTTGGTTTATTAAATTGTCTTCTGTCACAAGGACCACTTACTTACAGCGGCTGTTGTCACGGCAACCAAGCAGCCAGCCTGCTGTCCTAACTAACAGCCACAAGCCTCCTACCGGCTGTTTGGTTTGGGGAACCACAGGGGACAATGACACCCCGATGTGTCTGAAAGGCTAGAACATGGTGGGGGGAGGTGGGAAGTGAGGGAGAGGGAAGGGGAAGGTGTTGGGTGAAGTGGTGAGCTCAGCGCTTTGGATTTGTTCTAGAATTCTCCACTAGCAGGTTGGGGCTGAGAGCGCTGGAAAAGGACTTGTGTCAGAAGGGTCCTTCATCTTGTGATGTCAGCTACTTCTCCAGCAACCCCTCCTCCACTCCCAGTTCTGGGGGATGGGGGGTGGGCAGAGAGAGGTCCCCAGAGGCAGAGGCGAAGCCTACAGATGCATACAAAGAGCCCTGCACATTCACCAGCCCTGAGACACAGTGTTGAGGTGCCCCAGGATGCTTTTGTGGGACTGTAATCCCACAAAAGATGACCGTAATCCCACAAGAATCCTCCTGACTCTTCCTGAGAAGTGAAGGGATTGCTTTTAAACAGCCCCAACCATTTCCAGTCTGAAGTATAATAACCAACGGGGCTTTGAAGCTGCCAAGATTCGAGTTCAAGTGTTGGGCTCCTGCATTACAGGTTGAGCTGTGATCTGCAAGGTGAGTGGTTCAAAACCACCATGGGAGAAAGACGGGACTCTCCACTCCTGCAAAGAGCTACCGTCTCAGAAACTCACAGAGGCAGTTCTACCCTGACCTATGAGTCAGTGTGGACTTGATGGCAGTGAGTTGGTTTGTTGTAGTTTACTTAACCTTGTTAGCCTCCGGCTGTCCGATGTCTGCAAGGACAGATTAAATACATAATCTGGACAAGAACCAGTGTCTACCCTATCGAAAAGGCTCAGGAAATGGGGTCTTCACGGTCCACTACACACACCTGAGAGCAGGCTGCGACACCTGGAGGGCGGTCCTCTGCATTAAAATGATGTCATTTCCTGGGAAAAGCTTTGAACTTTGGAACCGGACAAACCCGCAGTTTAATCTACTTGCTAGTAATGAGTCTTGGAATAGTTGCTTTTTATCTCTCTGGACTTCTTGGGATTCTTATCTGTACTAAAACCCTTCCAGGTT
Organism: Nesogale talazaci; assembly: GCA_004026705.1. Lineage (NCBI taxonomy): Eukaryota > Metazoa > Chordata > Mammalia > Afrosoricida > Tenrecidae > Nesogale > Nesogale talazaci. The sequence continues at coordinate 16,556 of PVJH01018088.1, read as the reverse complement.
GTTGTAAAGATTTGATGACATACATAATTTTTTAAAAAGAGATTAGATGACATATATAGAATTCCAGGCAAAGTACATAGCCCATGGTCTATACTTACAACCACTGAGTCAATTTAGAAGCAGAGAGACCCTCGGAGACTGCAAATCTTTTTTTTTTTTTTTTGTGGGCGTCACTGCCCTGGTGGGAGTAGGGACTATGAATCATTACGTGAACAGGAAGCCCTATCTTCCTCACGTCGACTGGCTGATGGATTTGAACACCAGCCTTGCAGTTAGCAGCCCAATACAGAAGTGGTGACACCCCACTTATTGAGCCCTTTCATCGATTATTATTGATTGCTGTCACCAACCAGTGAAGGTGATTACATTGAATAGCAGACCTAGAAGCTGAAATTTTTTTTGGGGGGGGGGGATCACTGCTCTCCGGTGGTGGGAGTAGGAGGCCCAGCACCACTGCTGGAATTGAACCTCCGTCCCAGTGGGCCGCAGTCCCGCGCACAACCACTACGCCACCGGGGCTCAGCTAAAATTATTTTTAACTATATTTGACTGCGGCCCACTGAGATGGAGTTCGATTCCAGCTCCACGGAGCAAAGGCTGGGCCTCCTACTCCCACCACCTGAGGGCAGTGATGCCAAAAAAAAAACAAAACAAAAAAAATAATTTTAAAAGACTTAGAAGCCAGTCTCAGTATAGAATGTATATGGCAGTAGCATTTTTTGCTTTTGTTTTTATAAAATAGTTAACAGTGGTTCTCTCTATGTGGTTGTAGTATGTGTGTGTTCGTGTGTCTGTGTCTGTTTTTCATTATGTCTCCTGTTTTTCTGGAATTGGCAGGGGGTGGGGTCGGGAGAAGCTTTTCATAAAGGTTAAGAAATAGCATTAAAGATCAGAGAAGCAGGGGCTGAGCCCCGGTGGCATAAGTGGTTGAGTGTGGGACTGCGGCCTGCAGGCTTGGCGGTTCAAATCCAGCGGTGGCTCTCAGGAGCAGCACTGGGTAGCGCCCACAACCACCAGCGGCAGTGATGCCCCCCCACACACAAAAAAATCAGTCAAGCAATGGTACATCCCCTCACAGAAGAGTCGCAAAGAAGAACAAGTCAACCAGTGAAGTATAGCCCAATGTAGCATACAATATTCCTCTGGTTCCCTGAGAACACAAACACGAACACACACACACACACACACACACACACACACACACACACACAGTTATATCCTCAGTCCTGCCTTTTACTGAGAGCTAGGCCGGAGCATGTACACAGGTACAGAGAAGAGGTAAGATCTCATAAAACGCCAAATTTGGAGACAAGAATGGGAGCAGTGATACCAAGAGTGCAGGGGGTGGGCAAAGGGGAGGGGGGAGGAAGAAACTGAGGAGGAAGGGAGACAGCGGTTAGTATAAGATAGGAAAATAATAATTTCTAATTTATCAAGGGGTCACAAGGGGGCAGGAAGGAAGGAAAGGTAAAAAGAGAAGCTGAGACCAAGGGCTCAAATGGAATGCAAATGTTTGGGTTGCAAAATAATGATGGCAATATACGTACAAATATGCGTGATACGATTGATGCATGGATTGTGATCAGAGATGTAAGAGCACCCAATAAAATGACCTTTTTCTAGAAAAAAACAACTCGATCAAGCACTAAAAGCCTTTGAATGAAACACTTAAAACGGATAAACTGTCTGAGGCTTCAAAAACGCGTCAGTGAAGGAGAGACCGGTCGATGGAGGGATCGATACTAGAGCTGGGGAGGGTGGGGAGCAAACCAGCACCTGTGTCTGCCGCGGGCAGGAGCAGTAACTGGACCCTGACAGGGAAGGCAAAATGGGCGGGGGGGGAGGGGGAACAAATCCATGAAAATGATCACTTTCTGATCAGCAATTTCCTCTTAGGCATCCAGCAGGTATTCTGGTGGATGTGGGGAATGAAGCACGCACAGGGTCATGAACAACGTCATGGCCATGAAAACGGTCAATGTCCTTCTGATGCATCCATCTCAAGGGAAACCAAGCGTCCAGCTGGGAAAACACAATTTCTTACGTGAGAGAAAAAAAGAATAGCTTTTGAAGTGAAAAACATACAGGTTGCCACTTTCGTGATCTCTTTCCAAAAATTCCCATCAACCCAAAGAGGAATTCTGAACCCACGAAACCATCACCCCCATGCTGTATTCCCCAGTTAAAAGAATCGAGGTATACAACGGCATCTACAAAGATAAGAGGGTTTCCAAAAGTTCCTGGGGAAAAGTCATTATCTTTGCATTCACTTTTTCTGGGAACTCTCTGAGTTACCCTGGTAAACTGCCGTGGATGCCAAAAGTGGGGAGAGAGCTCATATTTATCGTCTCCTATATGTGCAGGAGTAAGGTGAGGAGGCTGTGCGTCCCAAAGGAGCTATAGTGTGGGAGCCCCTCAAGAGGGTCACTATGAGTGAGAACTCACTCGATGGCAGTGGGGTATTTGTTGTTGGTTTTTAATACGTAAAATTCTAAAAGGGGCTGAGCCCCGGTGGCGTAAGTGGTTCAGTGCAGGACTGCAGCCCGCGGGCCTGGCGGTTCAAATCCAGCGGCGGCTCTCAGGAGCAGCACTGAATAGTGCCCACGACCACCAGAGGCAGCGATTCCCCCAAAAAAACAAAAGAAAAAAGAAAAAAAATTCTAGAAAGAGCATAAATAAAAGTGGGTGGAAGAGGGGCTGAGCCCCGGTGGCGTAGTGGTTGTGCGTGGGACTGCGGCCCACTGGGATGGAGGTTCGATTCCAGCTCCACGGAACAAAGGCTGGGCCGCCTCCTCCCACCACCTGAGGGCAGTGATGCCCCCCCCAAAAAAAGTGGGTGGAAGATAATGAGGGAAAGCTGAATAGTTGGGGAGCAGAAGTTTCCAGAGGAAAACGTTTCACTGTGTCTCATTTTAGTCTTAGGATTTTTTTTTTGGTTTTAGGGCATCACTGCCCTCTGGTGGTGGGAGTAGGAGGCCCAGCCTTTGCTCCGTGGAGCTGGAATCGAACCTCCATCCCAGTGGGCCGCAGTCCCGCACACAACCACTGCGCCACCGGGGTTCAGCTATACTCTTAGGATTTTATGATTATATTATCTATTAAAAAAATAAGTTCATGATGTGATGTCTTCTGGAACTTGCTATAAAATATTCGGGGGTGGGGGGGCTGAGCCCTGGTGGCGTAGTGGTTGTGCGTGGGACTGCGGCCCACTGGGACGGAGGTTCAATTCCAGCAGTGGGGCTGGGCCTCCTACTCCCACCACTGGAGAGCAGTGATGCCCCCCTGAAAAAACAAAACAAAACAAAAATATTCGGGGGGGACTGAGCCCCGGTGGCGTAAGAGGTTGAGTGCGGGACTGCGGGTTTGGCGGTTCAAATCCAGCAGCGGCTCTCAGGAGCAGCACTGGGTAGCGCTCACAACCACCAGAGGCAGTGTTCCCCTGCAAAATATAGATATATTCAAGGGGCGCGGTGGGAGTAGGAAAGGCAGAGATAAAAGACTAGGAAATGTTCATAATTGGGGACACTGGACAATGGGCCCAAGGGAATTTGCTGTGTGGAAATTTTTTAAATATAGAAAGTTATTTGGGCTGAGCCCTGATGGCATAGTGGTTGTGCGCAGGGCTGGTTTGGAGGTTCAAATCCAGCAGCAGCTCTCCGGGAGCCAGGGTGGGCCTCCTACTCCCACCACCAGGGGGCAGTGATGCACCCCAAAAGAAAGTTATTTGTCATTGTCCAAAAGGTAGAAATCATCCATATGTTGATCAATTAGTGAATGAATCGGCAAAATGTGGTATATTTGAGTGTTACCAAAAGTAAGGCCACGCCAACTGCCATCAGCTTATAGCAACTCCATACAGGACTTCCTAGACGTAGATCTTAGGAGGGACAGTCTCATCTCTCTCTCAGTAAGTGACTGATGGGTTTGAACCATTCGTCTTGCGGGTCATAGTCTGATCCTTATCCCACAGTGCTATGATGGATGGCGACTCGGGAACAAACTACAGACACAAATCCCAATGCAGAAGAACCTCCCAAACGCTGTGCTGCGAGAAAGCAGTCAGACACGCCACCACATAAGACAATTCCACTTAGATGAAATGTCCCAAACTGGCAAGTCCCAAGAGACAGTCTAGGACTGTCAACCCTGAAGCTGAGGGTTGACAGAAGAGGAGGCTGCGGTTGGCAAGAGCAATCTGTGGGGAGTAACAGAACAATTCCAAAATTGGATTATGCTGGTAAGTGTACGACGCCATACATTTACTAAAAACAAACTGTGGGCTTAGAACATATAACCTCCATGTCAGGTTAAGTGTACCTCGATGAAGCAGCTTTAAGCACTTGGAAGCCCTGGTGCTGTTGTGGTTAAATGCTTGGCTGCCAACTAGAACGTTGGTTGTTCGAACCCACCAGAACGTCTGTGGGACCAAAGGCCTGGTGACCTCCTTCCATAAAGATTAGTTTGAGATTTGAGTCTACCAGCTCCAAGCCAAATCCACTCCCCTCGAGTTGATTCTGAGTCATCACAACCACATACAGGGCTGCTAGTGGATTTGAACTGTCAACCTTTTGGCTATTGCCCAATGCTTATCCAGTGGCATCCCCAGGGATCCTCCCTAGAACAGAGCAGCCATGAAGAAATCCTTCTAGAGCATTTATAGAGATCTAAACACAGGCAGGTACATATGTAAATATATTTCTATATGACGATGGGGAAATAGATCTATGTGCATATAGTTATAGGTTTAGTATTAAGGTAGCAGATGGACATTGGGCCTCTACTCACGTACTCCCTCAATGCAAGAACACTTTGTTCTATTAAATTGGCATTCCATGATGCTTACCTTTCCAACACGATCACAGAAAATAGTGAGTGCACAGCAAAAGTGGAGAAAGCTGATGGTGCCCGGCTATCAAAAGATACAGTGTCTGGGATCTTAAAGGCTCAAAGATAAACAAGCAGCCATCTAGTCAAGAAGCAACAAAGCCCACATGGAAGAAGTACATCAGCCTGTGTGATCATGAGGTGTTGATGGAATCAGGTACCAGGCATCTAAGTCCCAGAACAAAATCATACCCAAGGTGAAGGGGGGTAGAGGGAAGGAGTGGAGACCCAATGCCCGGCTGTAGGCAAGTGGTCATCCCCTTCCAGAAGGATCGTGGGAAGGAGACAAGCCAGTCAGGGTACAGTTTAGCACCGATGAAATGTACATCTTTCTTCTATTTCTTTAATACTTCCTCCCTGCCACTATCATGATCCCAATTCTCCCTTAAAATCTGACTAGACCAGAGCATGTACAGTGATACAGATAAGAACTGGAAAGATAGGGAATCCAGGGCAGATAAACTCCTCAGGACCAATAATGAGAGTAGCAATACCAGGAAGGTAAGGGAAAGGTGGGGGGAGGAAGGGGGACCCGATCACAATGGTCTAGATATAACCTCCTCCCTGGGGATGGACAACAGAAAAGCGAGTTAAGGGAGACACCAGATAGTGTAAGATAAGACAAAATAGGGCTGAGCCCCGGTGGCGTAGCGGTTGTGTGCGGGACTGCGGCCCACTGGGACGGAGGTTCAATTCCAGCAGTGGGGCTGGGCCTCCTACTCCCACCGCCGAAGAGCAGTGATGCCCAAAAAAACAAACAAACAAACAAAAAAAAGAATATAGAAAACGTTCTAAAGTTGATTGTGGTGATGATGGTACAATTCTTAAACTTACTGAACAACTGAATTGTATGCTTTGTAAACTATATGCCAATGAGAGTGTTTAAAGAGAATTCTTTTGTATCTGGTTTAGACATCAAGGGAGAGAGAGAGAGTGGATGGAAGTCATTTAATTCCCAACGTGCACACAAGTGCCCAGGTTTCTGTATAAGGTGGTCGGACAGAGTGCTCAAAAGCCCCTAACACCAGTGACGACCCCACAGCCCTGACTCTGAAACTGTTAATCCTGGGAGAATGTAGCACACAGACTCCTGTAAGCCTCTGGTCATAATGGTCTCCTCCTCTGATCAATACCTCACTTTATTTTCTGTTTAAAGAAAACTCATTTAATAGACATTATCTATTCATTCACAGTGCACTCCTGCCCTACAGCACTGTAACTCCTGCCTGAACGAAGCTGGCCAAACGCAGGCATTTCCTCCCTCGGCACAGCCAGGAAGAGCCCTGGTGCTGCAGTGGGTTGTACCTTGAATTCTAACCCTGAGGCCAGCAGTTCAAAGGCATCAGTCACTCCCCGGAAGAAAGATGGGGCTTCCTCCTCCCCGAAAGAGCAAACAGTCTCAGAAGCCCACAGGAGTACTGCTACCCTGTGCGGTGGGGTCAGTGTGAGTTGGAATCAGCTTGGTGGCTGGTATGGGGGTTGGTTTTTGGGGGGCGGAGCCCGGCCTTCTTACATGTCAGGGCACCTGACAGCATGTCAGCACTGTGCCGTGGGCCCAGGATCACTAGCCCAAAGCATAAAAACGCAGATAAAACCACCACCATCACCAAGAAAACACACCAAACAGACTGTGAAGAGGACTGCTGACAGCATGAGCTGAACCAAGGAGCTGTCTGGGTTGGCCTCAGCTGGGAACGGGCACGGCACGCTTGATGACAGGGACCGACGGCAGAGTTCTGAGTCAATTCCACTTGCTGGCTGACTTTGCAAACACGGGACCATAAATCATGAGCAAGGGCAGATTACCCACATGCAAGGGAGACATAGGTTGACTTGAGTTTACTTAAGAATCTAGAGTGAACTGTCTCGTGTTTTTCACCGTGCACCGTGGACTTCCCCGTGTTTGATTACCACTCGGCAGGGAACAGTCTCATGAGGTCTCTTCCCAATCCAAGCACTGCCCTTGAAGAGGCTCTCAAGATGAGGATGCTGGGGGTGGGGGTGGGGTCTGGGTCCAGGAAGAACATTAGCAGAGTTCCCCCAAGTTAGCAGAGCGGTGGGGTCGTGTCCCCTTCCTGCTCAGGGTTCCTGGTGCTTTGGTGGCAGTTGGCAGTCCTTCCCATAAGCCCTGTGCTATCCGCAGTCATTTACAGACACAGAAACAGGGGGTTACCTGGCTAGGGGACCACACCCAGGACCTCAGACCTAACCCCCCATTACTTTGAGCCTTCCAGGCTGTTCTGCCTCAGCGTCTGTGTCCAGCGATGGCCGAGAACCACAAAGAGGCCGGGAGGATCGGGGTCAGGGTTTGGTTTCTGTCTGTGGAAACAGCCCTCCCTCTGAGGAACAGGGCAGACCCTGACCCCTCTGGACTGTGCCCCCACCAGCCCCGCCGTCTGCACACCCACCATATGTTACACCAACAGCACGCTTGCTCTGCAGTTCGCCATGCAATCCCGTGTGCACCGGCACGCGCGGCCGGCTCTGTGTGTGCGCACGTGAGTAACATGGTCGAGCTACATTAGAAAACATGGCTGTCTGCCTGGGGTCACCCAACACGAAGTCACAGGCCAGCCAGAGCCCAGAGACCCTAAGGACAAGCTTCAAATGTTCCTAAGGAAATTTTCAACGCCAAGGTCCCTGTAGGGGGGTGAGGATGGGGGTGACAAGGCCTCTTCCAAAAAAGAATCCTTAATCCAAAAGAACCAGTCGAGGAAGTTAAGAATTTAAATACAAAAAGAGGGTCTTGGCGTCCCAGTGGGTTATTGGATTTTGATCCACCGGATGTAGACCTGTCCCAACAGGACCCTCGTGGCTGTCCTTTGTGTGGAAGCAGATGGCCAGTGCTCCCTATCTCCTCTCCTCTCCTCTCTCCTCTCCTCTCCTCTCCTCTCCTCTCCTCTCCTCTCCTCTCCTCTCCTCTCTCTCTCTCTCTCATTCATGGCAGCAGATGTAACTGTTGCACTCACAGCCCTGTCACCTCTCATCATCCTTCCTTGCCACGTTCTCCCCCACCCCCAGCCCCCTGTGATTGATGGACAAGGAGCTCTGTGGCTGCAGGAGGAGGTGGGGATCCTTCCCAGGCGAGCGCTGTTCCACTGACACCACCGTGCATCTGGGTTAGCGGTGGGTCCTCAGTAATGAAACCTGGATGGAGGGATGGCATGTAAGTCTTTCCAGTTCCAGTTAGGGCTGAAAGAGCACTTTCTCTCTCCCTCTTCATTTCCAAGGGCTGGTCATTTTCTGAGACCAATTCCATTTGGGCTGAGAATCCGCGCTGCACTCAGAGGTGAAGTGTTCAGGGCAATTTCCAGAAGCTGACTGAGTGCAGGAAGGTGCTCTCAATAGCACCCCAAGGCGGGTCTTCCCATCACTCTTCACCCTCTTGGGGTCAATGGGAACCCAACTGTTTTTTCCACCTTTTCATTTGCTCCTGCCAGTTTAAAATCGTTAGCAGGGAAACGCAAGGGCAAAAGCTGACACTATCAGCACCGCCACGAAGACAGGGGGACGCTGAGTTCCCCAGTGAGCTGCTCCCAGAGTCCCTGCAGCCTGGATTCCATTCTGATGTCTGGGGGAAGCTGTCTCTGCCCCCGCCTTCCTGTTTGCCTGCAAAGCTGTCCAAGCTGCTGCTTCCTGAGGCACTGGGTTCCCCTTCCCTCTGAAGAGTGGCATCCAGGGAGAGCCAGCACCGCCTTCCTTCCCAAGGGAGAGCCCTGGGTGAAAGTGCAACCCTGAAAGCATCTGCAGGGCCAGGGCTGGTGCTCAGGGCATGGAGGGGTGAGCAGCCAGGGCCCATCTGTCACGGGTCCCTGCCTCTCGCTTCCCTCAGCGCTTGGAGAACCACCGACAAAGCATTTCTGCATATACAAGTGTACCGCTGTGGAGTGCATTTGATGCATTCTGACCCGGAGTCATCCTAGAGGACAGAGCACACCTGTCCCCGGGGCTTTCTTTGCACAAGGAGCAAGCCTCGTCTTTCTCCCACAGAGAGGATGGTGGTTCCGAGCAGCTGGCCTTGGGGTGAGCAGCCCACCTTGCAACGCATGACACCACCCGGGGGCTGTCCGCCTCCTGGGGACAGCTGGCAGGCAGTGGGGAGAGCAGAGTCAGCCGCTTTCTGGGGTTCTCAAGGCTGTGGTCTTCGGGGAGCAGAAGGCCAGGCCGGTCTCCTGAGAGCACCTAGGGTGGGTTCCAAGCACCCAAGCGTCCAGTCAGTAGAGCTTAACCCTTCGTGCCACCAAGGACTCAGCATTCCCTCAGAGTCATCTCTCTCTTCACTGGATACAGAGGGGGTCTTTGCTGAAGGAGTCCGCGAACTCACTTCTTCCCAAGAGCATACTGGTGGTCTTTGGGGGAAGATCATCTTTCGTCTCTGAGCACAGCCTCACAAGGAGAGGAGAGCTGCAGAGCTGTCCACCCTCGCCCTCACCCCAGAGGCCAGATCGGCCCTTGCAGGTCCCCCGGGAGACCTCCTGCCTCCCAAGGGCAGCCCTGGGACTGAAGTTGGCCCAACAAAGCCCTTCTGGCCCTTGAGCTTGAGAGAGCAGCAGAGAACTTACACTCCAGCCAGAGGCAGCCTTCAGAAGCTTTGGCTGAGAGACTGAGGGATAGGGGTGGGTTAGCCAATAAGCACAGACTTACTTACCCATATGGAGCAGTGTGAAAAATACATGGAACTGTTCCCTGCAGATGAGTGAAGTGAGACGTTAACCCATATTTTCCCTGCTCACTGGGTACTGTCACTGTCGGGACCGTCATTTGAAAGAGCAGCTAGGATTCTGTAGGAAGGTGCTGGGGGTGTCGGGTGAGAGAGGCTTTTCAAGGCTGCCTGTGATCTTCACAGGAGCAGACAGCCACCCCTTTCTCCCACGGAGCGACGAGGGGGTTCCACCTGCAGACCGCTGAGTTAGCTTAACCATCGCTTAACCACTGATAAGCAGAGGCTTATAACCAGGTGGATTCGTCTGGCCTGGTGACGCTGTCCGCTAAGTGTTGGGCCGTGAACCACAAGGTCGCCAGTTCCAACCCCACAGCCAGTCCTCGGGAGGAAGATGGGACTGCTGCTCCCTGTAAGCATCGGCAGCTGTGGAAGCTCGCTCCGGGTCGGCATGTCCTGGATGGCAGTGGGGAACCAAACGTGCTGGCAGTTCCATCAACAGGATGTCTTTCACTGGTAGGATTCTGCCACTCGCAGTCTCTCTGAGGTCCTCCAGCCCCTCAGCACCTCCCTGAGGTCCCCAGAGGGAAGACAACTGGAGACCCCAGTCCTCTCGCCTGGAGGCTCTAGGAGACACAAAGGGTCATGCAGGTAGGTCAAACCCGCTTACAGGTGCCTTGGAAGAAAGGCCTGGCGATCTCTCACAGGCTCACAGCCTTGAAAATTCCATGGCACACAGCTCTACCCTGGGGCTTCGCCATGAGTCAGAATAGATTTGATGGGAATGGTCTCTTGTTTGGCTCCTGCTTCATTCTCTGGCCAGGAAGACAGCCCACCAAACTCAGACCCAAATGTGAGCTCCAGGCTACACACATGCTCTCCCACCAGTCCCGAGGGGCTTACTTCTGAACCCCAAGGTATGTCTTTTTTTTTTTTTGGTTCCTTTGTGTTTTTAATTCATCTATTTATATCAAATCATTTTCTTGGGGGCTCATACAACGCCTAGCATGATCAATACATAGGTCAAGTGTATGCAGATCACATTTGCACATTTGTTGCCATCATCATTCTCAAAACATCTTCCTTCAACCTAGGCCCCCTTACCAGCTCCCCATATTTCCCCTCCCTCCCCACTTCCCCTTCCCCGTGAACCCTTAACAATTTACAAATTGTTATTATTTTGTCATCCTACACTGTCTGTCTGATGTGTCCCTTTACCCACTTCCCTGTTGTCCGTACCCCAGAGAGATGGTCATATGTAGATCCCTACAATAGGTTCCCCCTTTCTACTCCACCTTCCCTCCACTCTCCTGGCATCACCATTCTCACCCCTGGTCCTGAAAGGATCATCTGTCCTGCATTACCTGTTTGTGGCTCTAGTGCACATCGCCTGATCTACCTGAGCTGTCTGGTAGAATTGGGATCATGATAGTGGGGGGCAGGGGGAGGAAGCATTTAAGAACTAGAGAAAAGTTGCTTCTCCTCCCTACAACTCCTCTGCAAGGGACTGTCGCTTTATTGATAGGTTTTGGGTCCCCAATCTGTGCTCCCCTTCTTTTATAATGATATAATGTTTCGTTCTTTGATGCCTGATACCTGATCCCTTCGACACCTCCTGGTCACACAGGTATGTGTGCTTCTTCCATGTGGGCTTTGTTGCTTCTGCGTTAGATGGCCGCTTGTTTACTTTCAAAGATGGCGCTATATCTTTGGATAGCCAGACACCATCAACTTATTTCACCACATTTGCCTATGCACACATTTGTCATCAGCGAGCATATCAGGAAGGTGCGTATGCAATAATATGATTTTTTAGTTCTTCCCAAGGTAGGTGTTAACATTACTATAAAGTCTAACAAACCCACTGCTGTCCTCCAACGCACAGCCACTGGGCAGGGCAGAGCAGAACTGCCCCGAGACCGTCAACCTGCCAGAAGCAGACTGTGCCACATCCCCTGCCCAGGATGGCTGCTGGGTTTGAACCACTACCCTTCAGTGAGCAGGCCAACGCCTTTCCGGGCCCTGACCCCTGGGATCTTTCATTGCTATGGGGACGGGCTGTTTTCCCATTCTGTAGAATTTTGAATTGAGGGAAGGCCACTGAAACTTTCTTGTCCTTGAGGCTGCACTGAGCCGAAGGTCCCAGAAGTCTCACCATTGCTGAGTACTTCCAGATGGTAAGTTCCTGGAACTGGGCCCCAGCTCCCCAGGCCCAGCAGGGGCCCGGCTCAGGTACTCACTCAAAGCCAAATGGATGAAGGCACGTCCTTCGCTCATGGCCTTGGCTGGGCTGCGAGGTGCACGGGTGCTGGGATTACAGGCACGGGGTACTACAGTCTCACACGGCCTGGCATGTTGATGGAGGTCGGGGTGGACGCACCCCCACTGAATCTCCCTCATCACCAATTGCATCTGAGGTTTCTTTGCAGCTGGCTGTCAACCCCTCTGAATGCCTTCTGATCTGCTCTAATGTGGAACACATGTCCTGTGGCTTTTAAAGAGGCAGCATGGTGTCTTGGTGTTAAGGCCAAGAGGTCAGGGGGCCAGGAGACTTGACGGGGCGGGAGGGGAGGGGGCTGGATTTCTGCCCTCCTCTACCCTCACAAGCTATGCGATTTTAAACAAGAGACAGATCCTCACTTGGGTCCGGCATTCCCTCCTCTGTAAATGACACCAGTAGGCAGCCTTCCAAAAGACGTCCTTGGCTTGTGCTCACCCGTCTCTCATCCCTGCTGGAGAGCAGGGCCCGTGGAGTCAGAGAGGCAGTCACCTTTGCTGGTTGACTTTGTGCTTTCCTCACAGATCTCAAGAAACATTTGGGTTTCGTAGGGCCACTGCCTGTCTTTCAGGGCTCAGGAGACATCAGCGGCGTCCAGAGCCCCAGGTGCTGCGGGGGCTTCCTCTGAGTTCTCAGAAATGCGACCCAAAGTCCAGAAGCAGGCCGTGAATTCTCTCCTGGATCTGGGCTCTCCGCCTAGGGGTTTGGGTTCGCGTCCTCCCCCTTAGAGGCAGAAACAGTTGCATCCCTTCCAAGCTGTGGCTTTGTCTCTGATGAGAACACAGGAGGCACTGTGGTCCGGGAGAAGGAAGGGTGGACGGGGAGGCAGGAAATACACAGACTCGTGAGCAACTGTTTGACTCAGGCAAGTTACTTAACTTCTCAGCATCATTTCTTCACCAGCAAACGGTGGTGGCAGGCTTTGCGGAGTTCCATTCATTTATGTGTTCGGTAGCCCCTGTTAGTATTCGAAATCACCATCTGTGGGGGTGAAGGGCCCCAGGGCGACTGGAAAGGTTGGGGGTTCAGAGCCCCTGTAAAGACGGGCAGCTCGGGAACTCTGCCGGGCAGTTCTGCTCGGCCCCGAAGGGTCTCTGTGGGCAGGCTCTCGAGGACTAGATGGCAAAGGGGGTGGGAGGGTTCTTAGTCACAAGAGGTCCCTCAGGGTGCAATGACTAACATCAGGGTGGGTGGGGTGAATCGGCCAAGGGCACCACGGAAGAAAGGACTGTCCCCCTGTTTTCATACAGGACTACAGCCACGAACATTCCAGGGAGTCGTTCTGTTTGGTAACACACGGGGCTGCCAGGTGTGAAAATCTACCTGCCAGCAACGGGTTTGGATCGGTTTGGGTGTGAGGCTTTGTAGTAGTTAGAGTCTATGTCAACTCGCACTTGTGTAGGGCTGGAGTTCCACTTGTCATACAGGTCACAGCCAGATGGTGCCTCCTGGGAGCTGTGGCCTTTATATAACAGAGACTTTGGGGACTCCCTCTCCTCCACCCTCTCTCTGCCCTTACACCTTCCTGCTTTGCTGGGACTCTGTATCTGCCTGGCCCCACTGAGAGCTGTTGGTGCCTGGCTACAGTTCTTTTTTCTTACTTCCCCCCTCTCTCCCCCCCCCGCCCCCACATCACTGCCCTGGTGGGAGTAGGAGGCCCAGTCTTGCTCCTGGAGAGCTGCTGCTGGATTTGAACCGTCAACCCTGTGGGCCACAGTCCCGCACACAACCACCAGGGCTCAGCTGCTACAGTTCTATTGACCTTGAACCCTCTTGACTTTGCACTCATCAGCCTGTGGTCCCCTTGCATGCCGAGTCACCTTTCTGCCTGATCGGCTTGCAACTGTGTGAGTCTGACGACGGCTCTGTCCGGTTCAACAACCTCAGTTGAACTGGGCTGCCTTTTTGGCATCAGGTGACTTCTTGAGAGCAAGCGATTTCTGATCCATCTACGAGTGTCGCTCATTTTGTTGCTCCAGACAACCCAGCTAACAAAGACGTGAAGGCCCACCCAAACGCACAGCCACATGAGTCATTCCTACTCATGACAACCTTTACAGATCTCTATAAGAGCAGCCAGCAGCAGCCTTCTCCAGAGATGGGTTTGAACTGCTGCCCTTGAGGTTAGAGGGATGGGTACGTGAAAGGCACAGACACAAGGCAGGCAGGGAGCGGATGCCACGCCCCACCCCCGGACGCTGAGAGGGAGCCAGGCAACAAGGAGGGCTTGTAACTGCTCAGTGGAGTTTCTTTCTGGTCACATCCAAAGGGAAGCACCGGGTGCCACTTAGCGTCACGGCTGAAGAAAGCAGGAGAGAGCCTGCAATTCACTTACCCAGCATTTAGCCCGGAGCCTCACTGACACACTGACCTCCCTGACCTCCCTGACCCAGGGCTGGCCTGCTCCTACAACTCCGGCCAGATGTGATGGTACCTCCCATCGGGGGGTCCAGGGAAATCCTCACACCGGAAACACGTCAGGGATGCCGGCGTGATTCTCACCAAAGGTGGCGACAGGGACTCTGCAGGAGAGCGAGGCAGAGTGGGCACTCCACAAAGACATTCCAACAGCCAGGGCAACCTCGCCAGCCGTAGCCAGGAGAGCCTCTCCCGCCACCCACCCGCGTGGGAGGACTTGAACTGGAGACCTGGAGTGACTCAGTGCCCCGAGCTTCTGTCCATGACTCAGGGACTCATCCTGGCCTGCTGACTGGTCAGGAGAGCACCGAGCACTCTGCAGTGGGTTTGGGGCACAAGCCCCCCCACCCACCCCGCTGTTTCTTTCTGCCTAGAGCGAAAAAGCATTTCCAATCCTATTGAAATGCTGTCTATTTCCTTCATGCTGCTGTGACTGAAATGCCACTGTGAGTGGCTCTCATACACACAAAGTGATTTCTCACGGTCAGGAGGCGGCCAGGCTTCATGCAGGGCACCAGCTCTGGGGAAAGGTCCTTCTCGCATCAGCTTCGGCTCCGTGGTTCCGAGGCTGTCTCTGGCACGACTTTTGCCCTTTCTCACTTCTGGGCCTAACCTGCTCCTTGTATGTTTCCAAAGTGATTGGTTTCCACTGACTTGAACATAAACCTATATAGTACAGCCAAGAGATGCACACACACACACACATACACACACACACACACACACACGCGCGTGCGCGCGCACACCAAAGTGCTGAAAACGTGGCTGGTTAAGACACACCCTGACCGAGGCCTCGCCACCCTAAAGAAAGTGCTATTCCCAGAGTTCACCACGCGTCTGTCTCTTGCTTGTACTGTGGTGGCTTGTGTGTTGCTGGAAGCGATGTCACTGGTATTTCAGGGTCGCTCACAGTGAACAGGTCTCAGCAGAGCCTCCAGACTAAGAAAGGTGACCCCATTAAATGCTGACAGTACAGACAAGCTCACTGCTATCACATGCAAGTAAAATTTTGTTAAAGAGCATTCAAGAATTATCGCAGCAGTACATTCACAGGGAATGGGGAAGGAGGGGAAATATGAGGAGCTAATACCAAAGGCTTAAGTAGAAAGAAAAAGGTTTGAAAAAGATGATGGCAACAAATGGTCAAATGTGCTCTGAATACAATAGGTGTATGTATGGATTGTGATAAGAGTTGTATGAGCCCCCAAAAAAATGATTAAAAAAAAAAAGAAAGCAGAAGATATTAAAAAGTGGAACAAATTGGCTTGGCGGTTCAAATGCAGCAGCAGTTCTCCAGGAGCAAGGATGGGCCTTCCACTCCCACCAGAGGGCAGAGGTTCCCCCCGCCCAAAAAAAAGAGTAAAAAAGCAGAACAAATTTAAGTGGATCATATGAAAGATCAAATAATACAGTGCTAAATTTTAATCCAATTGCATCTATAACAATTCACCTTCCAAACCATTCTGCATGTTACAAGGCTCTTCTCATCCCTGGTCCATGGCCAGAGATGATTCACCAGAGGCTTATTGCATGTGTGTTTCCCCTTCCCTGTTTATGGTTTTTAACTGAAACACCTTTAAAATGGTCAAAAGTCTTACCAAATGGTAAGATATTGCAATGTGATCTAACTATGTCTGCCATCATCGACTTTTTCTTCCCCCCCTTTTTTTTGGGGGGGGCATCACTGCCCTCTGGTGGTGGGAGTTGGAGGCCCAGCCTTTGTTCCTGTGAAGCTGGAATTGAACCTCCATCCCAGTGGGCCTCAATCCCGCGCACAACCACTACGCCACCAGGGCTCAGCCCCATAATCAACTTCATAATGCTCTTTTGTCTGCTAACAGGGCTACTCACCACCCTCAATGATGACAGGAGGCGAGTCCCCAGAGACTCAACCCATGTAAGGACCCTACAAATGGAGTGTGGGCTTCCACGGTCATCTCCAGCATCCAAAAGCAAACCAGGGGCTCACAATCTAAGCTCTGATGCCACCGCCTCCTTTAGATCTAGTTTTTATTACTGACAGTCTTTGGGCCGCTGGTGTGCTTCTTCTTGAGGGCTTGGTTGATGCCTCACTTAGAGGACTGCTTCTTTGAAAACAAGCCTTTGAGACCCCAGATGCCATCTCGTCTCTTCCTCACACTTTGCTACAGCGCCCAGATCTTCAGCGATCTCTTCATGATGTTGAGCAGTAGCAAGGCCATACACAAGCAAGGATGCTACTTTGAGAATCAAGGTGAACCTGACCCAAGCCATGATGTTTTCTTTGTTTTTGTTGTTGTTGTTTTTTGAGGGAGGCATCACTGCCCTCAGGTGGTG
>PVJH01018087.1:0-46153 GCA_004026705.1 Nesogale talazaci | reverse complement strand
TAATCTACTCAGACTAACACAGAATGTTACTTTGAGGACTAAGGGCTACTGCTGCAGACCATGGTTTTTTCAACTGTATCATATGCAGGTGAAAGTTGCAAATTTGAAAAAGAACAAATGCTTCTGTCTTGGAACAAAAACAGCTAGAGTAATCTTTAGAGGCAAGAATGGTGAGACCCCATCTTATAGTCTTTGGACATGTTAGGAGAGGCCAGTTTTTGTCGGGAGAGACATCATGCGTGGTAAAACAATGGGTCACAAGAAAGATTGACACAGGAGGGATACGAACATAGGAAGAATGTGGAGATGTCACAGTCAGACTGTGTTTTGTTCTGTTGTGCGTAAGGTAACACCTAACACAACCAATGTGAGAAATTTCATTTCATGATATGCTCAATCAAACAAGAGCAAAGAATCATTGCATTGCTCCACATTGTTCCAAAAGATTTCCATATTTACAAAACATGTGATCACAATGGGTTCCTTTTTTAAGAAAGAAGATAGCATTCACCACAAAGTTTCCCTTTATGCTTAAGGTTTTGTGATTTTTTTCTTTATCTAAAAGTGCTAATACATTTTCCTTTTAATCTCTATGGCAAAAGTGAAATAATAGGAAGCACTCAGTTCCAATTCACGTGGCAGAAATAAATATGACTTTACTTTTCTCCCTGTATTGTCATGGTGCAATTACTTAAATTTCATAAAAATAGGGGGAAATCCATCCATTTTAAATACAAAAATACATGGCAAAAGAGATAAAAAACCTTGCGACCCTCCACAAATTACTACTGAGGAACTTAAAGGAATTAATGAAACAAACGCAGAAAAGAAAAAAAAAACATCTTATTTGAAAGCTCTCTTGAAGGGAATAATTTAGGTAATACTAATACTCTAAGATTTGCCATTGAAAGATCAGGATGTCGGGCTGAGCCCTGGTGGCGTAGTGGTTGTGCGAGGGACTGCGGCCACTGGGATGGAGGTTCAATTCCAGCTCCACGGAGCAAAGGCTGGGCCTCCTACTCCCACCACCTGAGGGCAGTGATGCCCAAAAACAAACAAACAAAAAAAAAAAGATCAGGATGTCTATTGTTCTATATTTGTCAGTACCAGATAATAATGTTAGGGACAATTTGACAATTTGTGTATCACCCAGATACACACTATTTTTAGTAGTTCTATATGTATTATTTTTATTAGTTTTAATAAATCACTTTGTGGGGGTTCTTACAGCTCTTATCACAATCCATCCATCAACTGCACCAAGCACATTTGTACAAAAATAACTCTATTTTTAATTAGGCATTCAGCATACATTCACAGTGAACCTGCTAGGTACTAGCCAATGGGCCAGGGACATATAAAAATAAATAAATTGCCTCTGTCCTCCGAGTATTAACAAGGTTATTGCAGCTACTAAGCTCAGTGTAGTCACTGAAACACAACAAAAATGAGTAGACCACCAAGCCAGCACAGGGTCAGCAGCCCCTGCTGGGCTTATAGGGAAAATAGCCACTGAACTTAGTCTTTCAGATGAATAGGAATTATTCATCCATGCAAGAATGGGCAGAAAGAAGAACATTATAAGAATATTCAGGAAAAAAAGAGACCAGTTGTTGTGACATGAGTAGAACAATGTGACGAATGCAAGCTTAGGCGACATGATGGAAACAAGGTTAATAATATACTATAATATTAGTATTGCTGTGTTGCTGTTCCTCACTTTCAAAGGCATTTCCTTCTGATACACAGGATAAGGAATGGCTTGAAGTACATCGTGTTTAGAGAAAGTTGCCATGGATACATTTCTTGAAACAAAGAAAAGTAAACATGTTGATTGTCCAAGAGCATTACATTTTTAAACAGGTTAAACTCACACACATAATTATCTCAGTGGGGCACGTGACAAGAAAATGTAACAGTCCAATTTTCATGTGTGAGGACAATGAATCATCTACTTCTGGCTTGGACTGTGGTCATAAAGGTCCATGGTTCAACACCCCCAGCCACTCTGCAGCTGAAAGACAGGGCTTTCCTCTCCCATAAACGCAGTCACAGTCTCAGAATTCACAGGGCATTCCTATTCTGTCCTATCGTATCCTCGTGGGTCTCCATGGGCTCAATTTTAGGGAGTTTGGATTACTTTTCCTAACTGACTACACATGTAATTCTCATGCAATTCTATTTTGTACTACAGGGTCACTATGAGTGAGAACTGGCTGCATGAGAAGAACGAATGTTCTTCTCCCCAACTGTCATGGCGTCAATCCCAACTCACAGTGACCCTGAAGGACAGAGGAGAGCAACTTTCATGGGATTCTAAAGCTGGGGGTCTTTACAAGAGTAGATAATTAAGCACAGGTAAATGGATTACTTAATGAGTTGATTAATCTCTAGAAATGAGAGTGAAACTCAGAGATTGGAGAGTGTGGGAAGTACCATGAGAAAGCCTGTATATGGTCAGAGAGCCTGTCGTCCACGGAGCAGCTGGTGATTTTTTACTCCTGACCATAGTATTAGCAGGCCAACGCACAGCCCATCATTCCACCAGGAATCCTAAAAAAGAAAGCTAGAGACATCCAAATCAAAATTATAGTCCAATAACAAAGAATGAGAAAATGTCCTGGTTTGTGGCACTGAAAAAAAAGTGTGTGTGCATATAATATATATACATATAATATATATTATTTGATCAGATACTATTAATATATCTCAATGAATGCATATACATTGTGATAGTTAGATTTTTTTGTACCACCTAGGCCTCCATAGGGGCATGCGGGCAGAGTTTAATCAGGTCACAGCTTGATTGGAGAGTGACCAAGATAAATACTTTTCACAGCCAGCATCCAGTTTCTCTTCTTCTCCAACCATCAGACCAGTGTGTTTCTGCTTGCCTCATCTGTGTGCTGTACTACCTGTGGGCCTAGGATTATGGATTATGTCAGTAGCGCTTGAAGCTGCTTTGAGACCTGCTTGGCCATGTTTGAGGCTGGTGGACCCATGCATTGCTTAAATTCAAGATCCCATTGGGGCCTGCTTCACTAAGCTACTGACTGTTGCTGCCCCAACCTGCTGTCTGCTGCCTGCTGGCCAACTCTGCCTGACTTGTCTCAATTTTATTGAGAGTTCTTACAATGTTCATTACAATCCACACATCAATTGTTTCAGGCATATTTGGACATATGTTGCCATCATTCTTTTCTAGACAGCTATTTTCTGTTGAGTCCTTGGTATCAGTTCCTATTCCTCACCCCCTCTATGCCCCCTTGTGACCCCCTTGAAAGATTATAAACTATTATTTTTATCATGACTCACAGTGACCAGGGTCTTCTTTTCCCCATGGTTTCCATTGTCCTTTTCCCTGGAGTGGTGTGTGTGGTTACGTGCTGATCATTGTGATTGCTTCCCCTTCTTCTTCCTCTCCTCCTCACTTTCACCCTTCCCATCTGGTATCTCTCTTCCCATTCCTGCTCCTGGGTTGTATGTGTCATGAGTTCTTATCTCTTATTTATGGCTGTATACATGCTCCAGTCTAGTCTGAAGTGAGAAGCAGTACTGGGGTCATGGTGATGGGGGTGGGGAAATCTCAAGGAACCAGAGGAATGTTGTGTGTTTCATTGATGATTTACTCATCCCTTCCCTGTGACCTCTCTGTGAGGGATGTTCCATTGTCTACAGATGGGCTTCGGGTCTCTGCTCTGAGCCTTCTCATTCTTAATCATATGATTTTGTTTCATTGATTGTTAAGGATCTTCTGATGTCTGTTACATCATCCCAGTGACACCTCAAGCTTGCATAGGCCAGTGTGCTTCTTCTTTATGGGCTTGTTATTTCTCTGCTGGATGGTCACTTGTTTCAGATGGATAAAGACATCCTGGGAGCACTGGTGCAACAGTAATCTAGCTGAGAGAAAGTACTATGAGGCAGAAGTAGGACGCATATGATGGTGGGGCAGAAGGAGGGTAAAAGGAAACAGAGGAAAGATCTAGGAAGCAAAGCAATGGATAGAAGTATATGCATAGTAGTTATCCATATGAAATTACATTAATACATAAAAATAGAGGTATTTCTCTATATATTTATATGGTAATACACTGCAGTAGTGGACAGACTTTGGACCTCTGCTCATATTCTCCCTCAATACAAGAACACGTTGTTCTAAAAACTTGGTAATCTGAGATGCTCACCTTCCCAACACAATTGCTGAAGACAAAATGGGTGCATACATAAGCAAATGTGGTGAAGAAGGAAGTCAGTGCCAGACTATTAAAAGATATAGCATATGGGGATATATAAATATATTTATAGTTGTGTCGGTCATATACTTATGTCAATTTCATGTCAATTTCAGGGGTGGAGTGTAGCCTATTAATCTGGAGATAGCCATTGAGTAGACAATGAGGTCTCTGTGTGGGCATGGCTTTCTGCTGAGAATTCTGGGAAGTCTCGTGGTATTTCCCTCATAGAGATGATAGACCATTTTCCCCAGTGGTTGGAGTCGCTTCATGGACTGGGATGACACATTACTGACAAGACAAGATGGCAGCATCAGAGAAATTAGAAAGGCTGGAGAAGAAGCCACACGGCCTTACCCTTATGGAACCAGACCTCTGAAGCCAGAAAAGCCACAGAGAAACCCTTGCCAGCATTGAGATGTTTCTGTCACCAAGGGATGCTGCTGATTGACCCTGAGCTCTGGAAATGAGGAACCATGAGGGGACCCCTGCCAGTGCCAGAACTCTGCACCCACTGGCCTATGACTTCATTAGTCAGAAGGAGACTTTATAGAGTGGTATCAGACATACGGGCTAATATCAGACTTATGACTTTGAACTGGACTGGGTTGGGATGCTTTCTCAATGTCCCATTTCTCTTGTTTATAAACTTTCCCTTCTATCCGTATGAGTGTCTATGAATTTGTTTCTCTAATGTACCCAGGCTAACACAATAGTCATATAAATTGACATATAGTCATTATAGTTATATGAATAACTATAGTCATAAGTGCCCTGATTTTGTTTCTCTAGAGAAATCTGCAGAACACACACACACACATAATTATCTCAAATTCAATAATATTTAGAATGTTCTATAGAGGAACTGTTACTTATCATTAGCTACGTTGCTAGTAAAGTTAATAGTCATATACATGGGTGCCAGGGCACTGTGAAAAAAATGAATGTGAAAGAACAGCCAAAACAGGACATTTAAAAGATGAAGAATAATACAATGTGGAATGTAATACCACTGAGCATTACATGGCAGAATTGTTGAATGGGGAGGAAGTTAAAGTTTATTGTGCCAACCTGGGGTTAATTGAAGGAAGGAGAGATAAATGGCTCGGTGAGGCTGACCCTATCTAGTTTGGGGGTCGCTTGTTCTCTGATGGTCAGACAAGGGTGCAGCTTCCTTAGCAAGTTCCCTGCTTCAGCTTGCAAGGCTTACTTCCTATGAGACATCTCTGAGGAGAAGCCACATGGACCTAGCCTGATTCAGCCCTGGGTGCTAGAGCAGCTGTGTGGAGAACACTGCCAGCGCTAAAATGCTTACACACTCACTGATTGGACTTTACTCCTGCAGTCAGTATCATTGAGTGTGTTTTGTGAGATGGAGGAAGACTTTATGTATTGGTGTCGGACATATGAGCTAAGGTTGGCATTACTATCCCTACTACTCAACCCCCTAGTATTGTTGCTCCCCTTATTGTCCTGAGGGATATATTTGCTCTGGATTCCCTGTGTTGTGAGCTATTAGTTGTATAGCATATATGTTCTGGTCTAGATAGATTTTTAAGATAAACTTGGGGTCATAGTATTGGGGAGAGAAAGAATTAAAGAACTAGAGGAAGGTTGTATGTTCTGTTGATGCTATACAGCACCCTGACTGCCTTGTCTCTTCCTCGTGGCCCTTCTGAGAGAGGGTGCCCAATTGACTACTGATGGCTTTGCAGTCTCCACTCTGCCCTCCCCCTCATTCCCGTTGATACATCTTTTGTTTGTTTTGTTTTGGGTCTTTGTTGCCTGATACCTGATCCCATTTGACACCACATGATCAAACAGGCTGGTGTGCTGCTTTCATGTTGGCTTTGCTGCTTCTCAGCTAGATGGCCACTTGTTTATTTTCAAGTCTTTAAGAGCCCAGACACTATATCTTTTGATAGCCGGGTACCATCAGCTTTCTTCACCACGCTTGTTTATGCACCCATTTTGTCTTCAGCAATTGTGAACATCACAGAATTTTGAGCTAGTCAAACAAATTGTTCTTGCATTGAGGGAATACTTGAGTGGAGGTCCAATATCCATCTGCTACTATAATACTCTATAAATATATGTACATAGGTCTGTTCCCCTGTCATTGAATATAAATTTATTTACATATATACATGCCTGAATCTAGAGCTCTATAAATGCCCTCTGTTTCCCAGCTCTTTCTTCTATTTCCTTTTACTTTCCTCCTGTCCCACTATCATGTTGGGACTTCATTCAGGTTTTGATAATTCCTGTCAGCTACATTGCCCTTGATCGAGCCCATCCCAAGCATCCTATGCCCTCCTCACCATTAATTTCAGATCACTTAAAAAAGAAAATGAAAGTGAATGTCTAAAAAGTAATGTATCAATATGCTTGATACAATCGGTGTATGGCTTGTTATAAGAGCTATAACAGCCCCTAATAAAATGGTCTTTTAATTAGAAAAAATAAAAAGAACTAGTTGACATTCAACCATTTCCAGAGGTGGCACAAGAGCAAGAACCAATAGCATGAAGGAACATGCTCAAGCTGTACTCAAAACAATGCAAATTAATGGAATTGATGGAATACCAATTTAAGTGTTTCAACAAACTGATGAAACACTGGGAGCATTTACTTCTCTATGCCAAGGAATTTGGGAGGCATCAATTTGGCCAACTGAGAGAAAGACACACATGTTTAAATTCATTCTAAAGAAAGGTGACTCAGCAGAATGCTTAAATTATTGAATATCATTTATAATGCATGTAAGTAAAATTTTGTTAAAGATCATTCAGCAAGGGTTGCAAACGTTCATTGAAAAAGAGCGGCCAACTTGGGCAAACCACTTGTCGCCTTAGGACCAGATCCTGTTTTTGTTTTGTGTTTTGTGTTTTGGGGGTGGGGGCCATCACTGTCTCTGGTGGTCATGGGCACTACCCAGTGCTGCACCTGAGAGCCGCTGCTGGATTTGAAAGGGCAAGCCCGTGGGCCGCAGTCCTGCACTCAACCACTTACGCCACCGGGGCTCAGGCCCTGTTTTTGTTTTTTAACAATATTTTGCTTGGCTGGAATTTAAAGCTCATCTGGCTCACAACCCTCAGGAAAAAGGAGCTTTGTGGGGTTGTGACATATGGAGGTTAAAAGAATATACCTGTTTAAAAGGAAGGGGAAAACAAGAAAAGCTCACCTTTGCATTGTACTTTTTAGAAGTAACACTTAAAACTTTAGTAGGCAGCCCTGAGTTTCCTACTACTGTTCGTATCCTGCAGACCTCCATATTCAGAGAAGTCCAATTTACTTTTCTTTGTCCAAAGGTTTTTGGGAGACTGCTTCGAAATGAAACAAATGCAAGATGCCACATAATTTTCCCCCTGACATTTCTTCAATTACATGGTTAGAGGTATATAGTTAGAATGATCTCCTTTCGTCTTCTGGGAACCTTTGTGCCCGATCATTAATTGTCAGTATTTGGGGGGCATTGGGCTAATGGACTTACTTGCCTAGGTATAAGCAGGACTCTGGAACAAATCTCCTTTGTGCTGTTTTGTAACACTTAACTCCCTATTTGTCAAAATCTTTCTCCTTAGGTTCTCACACAATTCCTTACAGAGCACTTACTTAAAAAAGAAAAAAAATCTATTTTAAAAAAAAAGAAAAGAAAAAGAGCAGCCAGAGGTTCAGACCAGATTGAGAAGGAGATGTGGAACGAGGACTACCTTTGCTGATGTAACTTTGCTGCAAGCAGAGAATACAAGAAAGGTGTTTACCTGTGCTTGATGATCTTTTCAAAGGTATTTCACTTGTGTGGTTCATAACAAACTATGGATAGCCTTGAGAAGAATGGGAATTCCAGAATACTTGATTGTGCGCATACAGATCCTGTACATGGACAAGCTGGGTGAATGGAACAAGAAAATACTATCTGGTTTAAAATTACATTGGGGTTCTATCCTCTCACTGTATATATTGAGAAAATCACACAGAAAGTGGCTAATATGAAGGAAAATGTGGATTGGAAAAAGTCTTACTAACAACCTGCGATATTCAGATGACTCAAATTTGCATCCTAAAAGTGAGTGGGACTTGACATACTTGCTGATGAAGATCAAGATTGCATTCTTCATCAGGGATTTCAACTCAATGTCAAGAAGACCAAAATGCTCACAACTGGACCAAGAGATAACATCATGGTAAATGGAGGAAAGATTGCAGTTGTCAAGAATTTTGTCTAGCTTGGATCTAGAATAAATGCACATAGACGCAGCAATCAAGATGTTGCAGTAGGTAAATATGTTCCACAAGACCTCATTGGATAACAGGGATGTTTCTTTCAGGACTAAAGTGCACCTGACCCAAACTATAGTATTTTTAATGGCCTCATATGCATGTGAAATTTGGACACTGAATATGGGTGAGAGAAGAAAAATGTGCGCATTTGAATTATGATGCTGGTGAAGAAGACTTAACGCACCATAAACTGGCAAAAGAACAAGCAAATCTGTGTTTGAAGGACACTCAGAATGCTCCTTAGAGGCAAGCCTAGTGAAAGTTTGTCTCCTGTGCTTTGGGTATGCTGTCAGGAGAGACCACTCGTTGGAGAATAATATTACGCTTGTAATAAAGGGGTAGGAAAAAAGCAGAAGTTCCCCTACAAGAGGAATTGACACAGTGGTTGCAACAGTGTGTTCAGACATAAAAGCAGTTGTAATGATGGCATAGGACACTGGACAATATTTCATTCTCTTATACATTCGGTTGCTATGTGTTGGGGCTGTTAATTCAATGAAATTAGAAGGCATATTTTTATCCATTGAATCTTCTATGCCTACCACAAGACCTTGTCGATAGGTATAGGTAAATATATTAAAGAGAAATAAATTGAGATACATAAAATTCCCTTTTTAGTGCACTTGGCTGTTTATCTGCTATCTCCAAAAGTTCAAGGCAGAGATGCAATTCTTGTAAATTCTATGAGAAATATTAGATTCCCTACATGAACTTAGTGCTTAATAATGCAATCATGATTGTTAATGATCCATTCTTCAACTTTCAATGTTTAGAGTGACTCGTGGCAATCAAATAGCAATTGAGCTTAGTGCTGAAAAGAATTATAATTTAGTTCAAATTCTCTGTTCTATTGATGGAGATAAATGAAGCAAAGTTGTTAGGTGACTTGCCTAAATTCATAAACTAATACATTTTAAGCATAAACCGCATGATTTGGAAATTCTGTCTTCACATTCAAAAAAGAAAGTTTAGTCAAAGATCCTTTTGTCTTCAAATATGTGCCTGGCGATTGTGCAAGTTACCTCATGAGAATAGCTTTAAAAGGGCAAAAATTCAAATTTATTCTAATAAAAGCAGCACAATTGTGCTTTATAGGGAAGAAGGAGGCCAGCATTATCCAACATTACTTTGAAAAAATATAAATTTTGTATATTTAATACCAATAAATGTTTTATTAGAGTCACTGCTTTTGTTTCTCTCAATAGGGACAAGCAATTGTAGTACTTCTTCTAAAATCTTAGAAGAAATGAAAACATGTGGGAAGTAATATACTTTCACAATGTTTTATCTATAATCAAGGCACATACAGTCTATCTTTCCCATGTATAATATTTTTAAGTGGTAGCATTATTCTACAGTTAAAGTTCTCGAAATAGTTTGGGTAACTTAGCTCCTTCTAACTCAAACTACCCTTAATTGTAATTAAGCTTATTTGATTTATTTATTAGTTTAGACAACATACTATATATGGAAATGAAAGATGATAACCTTACCTTAAATTCTGATTTGTAAGATAATTTTGTTTTCTGCCTTTTGAAGTAAAGCAAAAGAAGTAAAGAACTGTTTTCAGCATGTACAATCTTTTATCTCTATAGCTGTTTTATGCCTAGAAACAAATGTCAGTTAAGAAAATTACAGGTCAAAAAAAAAGACAGGTCAAATACTATTTCATTTCAATGCAACATGGCTTGAGCTGAGGCAAGGGATGACAACATCAGTTTGAGAAGATCAGCCAGAGTGGCCTTGGCCTTGAATTACATCCTAGAGGAAAAGTCAGACAATTCGATATACTGAGATAGACCGTGGAAATAGGTCTCTAACTTCCAGAGGAAAAACAGCATTGTATTAACCAAATTGAGAAAGGTTCTTGCTTAAAGAGCTACTTCATAACTCAAGGGCCTTCAGAGACCAATTCCTTAATTAATCTCTCTAGTAGGCAGAGGTTTATTGTCTCCTTTGGCACCTATTTATACATGGGAATATTCCTGAAGGCAGATTCATTTATAAGTTTTGTAATGCCAAACAATAAAACTCACCTTTTATATCACTGGTTAAACTAATAGATCATTTATACTTTGCAAGAAACAGTTTAAGTGGTTTGAAATAATGGTGGAAAGACATGTAAGAGATTTAGAAATTATGGTAATTTAAAGAAGCATGGGTTTAATCAAAAATATATGAAAGAGAAATGTTTCCTGTTGAAAGAGTATTTGAAGTAGCAGATCAGACAAGTTCTTGTGCTCTTCAAGTTCAATTCATAACACCTGACTAGTGAGTCATGTAAAATGAAAAGTTCCTTCTTTTAAAGAGGTTATGTTCCTAGGGTTTGCATTGTATTTATGGATAAAGGTTGGTTTAAAAAGAGATCAATGCATCATGAAACCAAATTGAGTGATTAAGTCAGAGAAAATCTCACTTTGCCAAAATATATTGTGGCCCAGAAATTAAAATGAAGAAAAGCATATGGAATATTATTATTAACAAATATAGACAGATTCTATCTGATTGAGTGCACAGTGAGGTTTTACATTCCTAAAAAGGAGCCTCGGTGGGTCAGTAACCAAGTGCTTGACTGTTAACTAAAGGTTTGAAGGAGAAAGTCTGTGTCTGTAGAGATAGAGTATTGCAAATCTGATGCACAGTTGTAATTTATACTTAGAGTCCCTATGAGGCAGGATAGACACTCAGGCAATGAGTATGTTTTGGATTTGGTATATTTAGAAAAAGATGCTCGCTTCTTATTTTTTACAGAACATATCCGTTAGGAAAGTTGAAACGGCCATAATCAAAATCTTTATTTTTTGATATATCAGAAAAGATGTCTCAAGTTGTATACTAGATGTAAATAATGACACATAATATTGCTTAATACTCGGATTCCGATGTATTTCTCACTATCAATTACCAAAGAAAGAGGAAGCCTAGGCTAACACTCATTTCAGTTTCTTTTTAAATGAATCATTTTATTGGGGATTCATACAACTTCCATCACAATCCATACAAACATCAATTGTATGCAGGCCACATTTACACACTTATTGGTATCATCACTCTCAAAACATCCTCCCTCCCTCCAGGCCCCCAGTATCAGCTCCCTATATTACCCTTCTTCCCCCTTCCCCCTTGAACCCTTAGTAATTTACAAATTGTATTTTTTTCATACTGTACACTGTCCAATGTGTCCCAAAACTCATTTCCCTGTTGTCCGTGTCCCAGAGAGGAGGCTACATGTAGACCCCTGAAGTTGGTTCTCCCTTTCTATTCCTCCATCCCTCCACCCTCCTAGTATTACCACTCCTATTACTAGTCTTGATGGATCATCTATCCTAAGTTTCCCACGTGTCCAACTTCACTGTACATCTCCTGGTCTAGCTGGATTTATGTGGTAGAATTGGGGTCATGATAGTGGGTGGGAGGCAGCATGGGAACTAGAGGAAGGTTGCATATTTCATTGCTACTACCCTGTATCTTAACTAGCTCATCTTCTCCTTGTAAGCCCTCTGCAAGAGGATGTCATCTCACCTATTGATGGACTTTGGGTCCCCAATCTGTACTCCCCCTCATTAATAATTAGTATAATTTTAGCTCATTGATGCCTAACGCCAGATCCCTTCACCACCTCATGATCACACAGGCTGGTATGCTTCTTCCATGTGGATTTTATTGCTTCTGAGCTGAATGGCCGCTTGTTTCCTCAAGCCTTTAAGACCCCAGACACTATATCTTTTGGTAGCCGGGCACCATCAGCTTTCTTCACCACGTTAGCTTATGCACACATTTGTCCTTAGTGATCATATCAGGAAAGTGAGCACGCAATGTTATGCTTTTGAGTTCTTGAAGCCTGATATCTAATCCCTTTGACATCTCATGATCGCACAAGCTAGTGTGCTTCTTCCATGTGGGCTTTGTTGCTTCTGAGCTAGATGGCTGCTTGTTTACTTTGTTTGCTTTCAAGCCTTTAAGACCCCAGACGCTCCATCTTTTGATAGCCAGGCACCATCAGCTTTCTTCACCACCTTTGCTTATGATACATTTGTCTTCAGTGATCGTGTCAGAAAGGTGAACATCTTGGAATGCCAATTTAATAGAACAAAGTGTTTTTGAACTGACGAGGTACTTGAGTGGAGGTCCAATGCCCATCTGTTGTCCTACTACTAACCTTGTAAGTATGCACGCTAATCTCTTTTCCCATCATCACTTATAAATATATGCCCCTATGTACATACCTGTATTTGAACCTCTATAAATGCCCATTATCCTCCAGTTCCTTCCTCTATTTCCATTAGCTTTCCTCTTGTCCCACTATCATGCTCAATCTCCATGTGCGTTTCAGTGTTTTCTCTCTGTTACATTAGTCTTAATCAAACCCTATCGGCCTTCTCTCATCCACCTTGTCACTGAATTTGTATCAATTGTTATTCCCTTTTTCCTGGGCTGGTCAGCATCACGACCTTTCCCCTTCCTCCCCCTCTTCCATGTCACCTACTCTGGAACCATCAGTCCTGTAATTTTCGCCTCCAAACTTTTTTGTCCATTCTATCTTGTCTAGATAGACCTGCAGAGGTAACAATATGTACAAAAAAGGTCTCCTAAAATGAAGCAACTGAAGCAAATAAAACAATGATAACAACAGCAAGAAAACCCCTCTTTTACATATATGTAAAAGAATAATAAACATAATAGCAATATAAAAACCTGTATAAAATTCGAGGTCTGTAGTTGACCTCCTAGAGTGACCCCTGGTTGAGTTGGATGGGGTGCCAATACCCTGGCCCCAAAGTATATCCTTGGCACTCCATCTGTGACTCTGTGCTCTGTTGCACACTCTCAGTGCTTTGCATTGGTGTGGTTGTGTCCGACGGGGTATAATTTTGACCCTGCTTCTTCATCCTGGCCCAGGACAGCCATAATTCATAGTGGGGCCAGCCGTAAAGTCCTCTGTGCATTAGCTATTCTGAGTGGGAATGTCATCCTGAAGGCTTGGTGGGCCAGGATGCAGGTCAATCTCTCTTCCTCCGTTTTCATTTGTTCTCATGTGCTCTGATCAGGCATAGCTCACGCCCCAAGCTTCAGCTTCAGTACTGGCCTCCAAGGCAAATTCCTCTGGTAGAGAGGTGGCTGCCCCTATAGTTGAGGTTGTGGTTGTGTTCTCATGTCCCTCCAATGGTTCTCCACTCCATGCTGTCATGCTACATTTACATCCTGGGTCTCTGGGTTTAAGTTTGGTCCCTCTTTCCCTGTGGAGATATAAACAATATACTCCCCATTGATGGTTTAGTGCCCCCTTCCCTTTCTACACATCACCATCTGCTCCCCCACTCCCCTTCCCCCAGGTTGGCTACCCTATGTAGCCTTATATTTGATCTAGCCCCTGCCATATTACCTGGGCCTTCTCCCAGGCTTTTCTCTATATAGTAGCTTTTTCCCGATGCCTCTTTCCAATTTTAAAATTATTATTATGCCTACCTCAGCGGATTCATACTGTACATGTCCTTTTGCACTTGGCTAACTTCACTTAGCATAATTTCCTCCATTCTTCCCATGCGGTGACGTGCTTCATGCGTTTATCACTGCTTTTCTGCAATGCATAGTACTCCATTGTATGTATGTACCACAGCTTTTTAATCCATTCATCAGTTGATGGGAATATGGACTGCTTCTAACTCCTTGCAATTGTGAACTGTGCTGCAATGAACATTGGAGCACAGATGTCTGGTCGTGGATTGTTGCTTGTCTCTTCTGGGAAATAACATTCTGGGGAATGCCTAGCAGGGGAATTGCTGGGTTATATGGTAGCTCAATTTCCATCTGCTTTAGATATCTCCAAATTGATCTCCATAGTGGCTGTACATACCTGCAGGTCCACCAGCAGTGGATAAGTGACCCTATCTCCCCACAGCCTCTCCAGCATTTGTTACTTTCTGACTTTTTGAATTGGGATATCCTTGAGGGTGTTAGGTGGTATCTTGTTGTTTTGATTTGCATTTCTCTTATGGCTAATGATGGGAACATTTTCTCATATGTATATTGGCCTCTCTGATTTCTGCCTCTGTGAACCTTCTGTTTAATTCCTTTGCCCATATCCTCGGTGGACAGTTAGTTTTACTCTTTTTGGAAGCTATCAGGATATTGTAGATTTTAGTAATAAGGCCTTTATCTGATGTGTCATTGCCAAAGATGTTTTCCCAGTCTGTCTGCTCTCTTATTACTCTCCTGGTGAATTCTTTCGAGGCACACAGGTGTTTAATCTTCAGTATATCCCATTTATCTATTTGCGCCTCCTCTGTGTTTGTGTCTTTCCCTATTTCTGTTAGCCTATGTAGTCCCTGTGCCAGTGTTCTCAGGTTGTTCCCAATTCCCTCATTGATGGCCCTAATGGTTTGGGGTTTTACATCAAGGTCTGTAATCCACCTTGAATTTACTCAAGTGCATGGAGTGGAGTAAGGGTATTGCTTCATTTTTCTACAGGTAGATATCCATTTTTTTCCAGTACCACTTGTTGAAAAGGGCATCTGCTTCCCATTTGATATTTTGTGGGCCCTTATCAAAGATCAGCTGTCTGTATGCTTGTTTTTTATTTCTGGATTTTCAGTTCTTTTCCCTTGGTCTGAGTATCTGTCATTATGCCAATACCATGCTGTTTTGACCACTGTGGCTGTATAGTATGTGCAAAAGACAGGTAAGCCAAGCCCTCCCATGATGTCCTTCTTCTTGAGGAGTTCTCTACTAATTCTGGGTTTTTTTCCCTCTCCATATGAAGTTGGTAATCATTTTTTTTATTTCTTTGAATAAGGAGGAAGGTACTTGTATAGGTATTGAATTAAACTTATATAGTGCCTTGGGTAGGACTGTCATCTTTACTTCATTGAGTCTTCTGATCCACCAGCATGGGATATTTTTTCATTTCTTGAAGTCATTCTTGGTTTCTTGTAATAGTGTTCTATAATTTTCCTCATATAGATCTTTCTTTTGTTCTTTTTGTCAGGTATTTCCTTAGTTATTTCCATTTGTGCTTGGCTATTGTGAAGGGTACCTCTTTTTTTATCTCCTCTTCTGTGTTCTAATATGATGTGTACAGCAGACCAATTGACTTCTGAATGTTGACCTTGTATCCGGCAACTCTGCCATACTCCTCTATTGTTTCCAGTAATCCCTTTGTGGAGCTTTTGGCGTTTCCATATATATAATCATATCATATGCAAATAATGATAATTTCACCTCTTCTTTGCCCAGTCGTATACCTTCTATGTCCTTTTTTTGCCTTATGCTGTTAGCTAAAACCTCCAGTACGATATTGAACAATGGAGGGGACAATGGATATCCTTGTCTGGTCCCCTTTTTCAGTGGGATTGTGTTTGTCTTTTCTTCATTGACTATCACATTGGCAGTTGGTTTTTCATATATAGCTTGTATTGTCTTGAGGAATTTTTGTTCTATTCCTATCTTCTTGAGTATCTTAAACATGAATTGGTGTTGAATATTGTTGAATGCTTTCTCAGTGTCTGTGGATATAACCATATTATTCTAATATTTTTTTCCTGTCAATATGGTGAATGATACTAATGGTCTTTCATATGTTGAACCACCCCTGCATTCCGGGTATGAACCACACTTGGTTATGGTGAATTATTTGTTCTATTTACTTTAGTATTCTATTGGCCAGTATTTTATTAAGGATTTTTGCATCGATATTCATTAGGGATATTGGTCTGTAGTTCTCAATTCTTGTGGGATCCTTGCCTGGTTTTGGTATTAGTGTTATACTAGCTTTCATTTCAGTTTTTTTCAACTAATATTATTTTCACTTGTATGTAATTCATATAATAAATCAATGATCTGATATTTTAGAGGATATAGACTTTTTTGAAGAACAATATGTTTGTTAAATAAAATTCCTTTGCAACCCATTTATAAATCAATCCAGCTTTATTTGTCTAAGTAATGACAAAAACATGTAACAGCATATGGTTTCAGATTTCAATTTTAGAAGAAGAGTTCTGTGGGGAACGATTTATTAAAAAAGCACAAATTAGTTCTAATGAAGAAAAAATAGAAAGTGACCAAGTTGAGGTGCATTTTACATGCAGTTGCAAGAACATCTATCTATTAGGAGTTAATATTTTTAACGTTAAAATATATTTTAACATTGCCTCTGCAAAACTAAATTACTCAAAATTTTCTCAAGGATGAATGTCAAGTCAAATTTCGAAAAATTGAGACAGCAAGAACAAAAACTGCTTGAACAATGAAAAATCAAATATCTCCCCCATTCTCTTTATTTTTCTTTCGTTTGTAAATTCCCAAACCCTCAAGTTTAACATTGTGTTGTTGTGAGAATTGGTTATCATGGAACCTTAAAACATTCCTGTTAAAGTGAACTAAAAACAGAAGTCACAAGGATAGGCTTGAAAATATAAACTTATCTTTCACTAAGTAAACGCCAAAGGAACATGCTCAGCAAATCTAGACCTGAATGCCCTTTCAAATTAGTTTTGGCACAATAACTGGAAAAATTGAGAATTCAGAACTGGCTATGTCAAACACAGTCCTACTCAAATTTTGTTTTGCCTGAGAATATAGGCTGATAGGCTATGTTAATAACAATTCCATAAAATAAAACAAAAACATGAGGAATTCAGGACAGATGTCCCCTTCGAGACCAGTGTTGGGTTCGGTGATACATGGAGGGTGGAGGGAGGGTGGAGTGGAAGGGCGTAACCAATTGCAGGATATACATATGATCTCTCTGGAGGACGGACAGCAGGGAAGTGGGTGAAGGGACACATTGGACGGTGTACAATATGAAAAAGTTATAACAATGTGTAAATTATTAAGGGTTTATGGGGGAGGAGATAGTAGAGGGGGAAGGAAGGGGAAATATGGGGAGCTGGTACTGGGGACCATGTGGAGGGAGGATGTTTCAGGGGTGATGATGGCAACAGGTGTGCAAATAGGCATGCATACAGTTAACATGTGTGTTGATTATGATGGGAGTTGTGTGGACCCCCAAAGGAATGATTTAAAAAAAAGAGAGCTTATACCAAGGGCTCAAGTAGAAAATATTTGGAAATGAAGATGAAAACATGAGTACAAATGTGCTTGATACAAAGGATGTATTGAATGTTATAAGGGCTGTAAGAGCCCCCAATAAAATTAATGAAAATAAATAAATAGAAAAATAAATAAAACAGAAATAGGCTATTTTGACTTCATTAAAACTCACTGGCTTTACAAATAGTATGTTAGTAGTTTCTCCACTTATCAATTTAAAACTATAATATAAATGCAGGTAACTTGAGCATATTTTCAGTGCTGATGATAACCCCTTTTATAAAGGCACATAAAACAAATTAATGCTCACCATTAAACCTTGCAGTAAACCATCTGATTATAGGTCCTACTGAAGTTACAGCTATGATAAAAGTCCCAATTTTTCTTATGATGGTAATAATCAATTAGAAAGTAGGATTGGAAGTGCTTCAAAGACATAGGTACACTATGGATGCTACAGATATTATAGCTATATTCTAAATATTACCTAATAGTCTCACATACTAGGGTAATTAGTAGGCAATAGTTTGAATCACTTTAGTGTAATTTGTCAAAAAAAATGTAATTTGCTTGTCATGAAAATATCCAGCATGCATCAAATAATTGATGTATAAAATAAGGAAAAGATAGGACTGAGCCCCGGTGGCATAGTGGTTGTGCGCGGGACTGCAGCCCACTGGGATGAAGGTTTAATTCCAGCTCTACGGAGCAAAGACTGGGTCTCCTACTCCCACCATCTGAGGGCAGTGATGCCCCCCCCCCAAAAAAATAAGGAAAAGATTTTTGAATTTCATTAGATCTATTTTACTTTTTTACATTTAAATGATCAGAGTAGGTATTCTCATCACAATAAAATGAGTTTCTGTTAGTTTTATACAACAATTTAGAAAGGGATGATAGTTATGGCTATACAATATGGCAAATATAGTCAATACTATTGATTGTGTGCTTAAAATATTAAAGTGGTAGGTGTTTATGTATCTGTATAGATATACATATGTAATTCATATGTTTATGACCACCCAATAATTTTGTTTTTAAATTTCTATTTCACCAGCATTCTGGTAGATACTTTCACTGAGTAAAGAAGTTGTACATTTACTGTGTTTTTTAACATTTCAATGATGATATTCCATTGTCTTTGAGGTTTCACTGTCTTATTAATATAAAACCAAAACCAAATTCACGGCCATCAAGTAATTTCTGACTCACGGTGACTCTATAAGACAAGATATCATTATGTCTGTGAGTTTCTGAGCTTGTCACTCTTTACCAGAATGGAAGGCCTCATCTTTATTTCTGGTGTTTTCTTACTGATCATCTTACAGTGAGCAGCTCAACACATAACCCACGACACAACAAGAGTTTCTTCAGTAAAAAATATGAATAGAAAAGCAGCTGTAATTGTGGTCCCTAGCTGTTTTTACGTTTATGCCATTTTATCTGTGGCTTCAAATTATTTGACTAAGGTATATAAAAGTGGAGGGTTTCAATGGTGCCATAGGTAGGTTGCTCATGGAAAGGTAGGTAGCTTAAACCTAATAGCTACTACATGATAGAAAGATCTGCTTTCATTGATAAAAATCGTAGGCCTGGAAACCTTATAAGGTATTTCTACTCTAAGGCTGAATACACAAAGTCACTGTACCCAAAAGAGGTAGACAACTGTGTCGGTCTGGGTAGACCAGAGGAACAAATTCCATAGACATGCGTATGGATACAAGGAAAGGGTTTAAGTGCAATAGGAATGTGACACTAAGAAAGCATCCCAATCCAGACCAGTACAAAGTCATAAGTCTGAAATTAACCCATATGCCCAAAATCAGTCTGCAAAGTCTCCTTCCGACTCACAAAGTCACAGGACAGTGGGAGCAGAATTCTGGCGCTGGCAGAGGTCTCCCCATGGCTTCTTGATTCCAGGGCTCAACAGCATGCCATTCCAGCTTCAGAGGCCTGGCTCCATCAGGGCAAAGCTGTGTGGTCTCTCTGTCAGCTCCTCCAGGTTCTCGGACGCTGCCACCTTGTCTTTCCCGTGACTCCTCGCCTCTGAGATTAACTCCCAACAACTGGTAGAGATAGCTTCTCATCTTCACTAGGGAAATATCGCGAGATTTCCCAGAAGTCTCAGGAGAAAGCCATGCCCACCTAGAGGCCTCATTGTCTACTCAATGGCTATCTCCAGATTAACAGGTTAGACTCCACCCCTACATCTCAATCATAAAACTAACATAAGCACATGATTGCCACAACAGCCTTCCACCATTTTAGGAGGTAGTGTATGACCTGAATCAATGGTGCTGAAGGAAGAAGTTCAAGCTGCATTGAAAGCATTAACCAAAACCAGATTTCCAGAAGTGATGAAATATCAATTGAAATGTTTCAACAAGCGGATGAAGAAACAGAAACACTCACTTTTCTATGCCAGGAAATTTGAAAGACAGCTTCTTTGCCAGCTGACTGGAAGAGACCCATTTCTGTGCTCCTTTTAAAGAAAGGTGACTCTACAGGATACTCAAACATCAGAACAATGTCACAGATCGATCTCCTATGCATGGGCAAGCTTTATTGAAGATCATCAAGCAATGATCGCAGCAGTACATTGACAGGGAACTGTCAGAAGTTCTAACTAAGTCATAAGAGCACATGGAACCAGGGGTATCATTAAAGATGTCAGATGGATCTTGGCTCAAAAAAGAGAATACCAGAAGAAGAAAAAAAAACATTCACTGTGTTTGACTATGCCAAGACATTCGACAGTGTGGAACACACTGAACTATAACTAACCTTGGGAAGAAGAGGAATTCCAGAACTCTTCATTGTGCTTATGAAGAATGTGTGCATGGATCAAGAGGGGGGCTATGTAAACAGAATCAGGGAACACTACATTGTTTCAAATCAAGGTTAGGGTTGTATCCTTTTATCATACTTGTTCAAGCTGTACACTGAGCACATCATCAGAGAGGCTGGATTACATGGGGGGCAAATGTGGCATCAACTTATTACTAACCTGCTACCACAGACAGATGAAAGCTGACACAACCTTGTTGAAAATGAGGAGGACTTAAAGCACTTGTTGATGAAGATCAAGGATTGTAGCCTTCAGTATGGATTACAATTGCATGTCAAGAGGACTAAAATTTCACAACTGGACAAACAGGTAACATGATGATAAGTGGAGAAGAGTTTGTAATTTACACATATTTTGTCTTGTTTAGATCCACAGCTGCTGCTCTCAAAAGAAGAAGAGAACAAATGACACATGACAGCATGCCAGGTTCATAAAACACAATGTGCTTGAGTTAAGAGAGAACTTGTGTTGAGGTCCCATGTCTGCCTGATACCTGAATGCTTAACATCTAAATCTTTGTACCTAGATCTATTTCCCTATAATCATGTATAAATATATTTACATATATACATGCCTGTATTTTAAAGGGACCAGGCGTCCCACTTTTTAACAATTTAACGTCCACAGCATTTTAAAATTAAAATAAATATATTACAATACTATTTTTGTGTTCTATGAAAATTTTGTTGCCTCATATAGACCAAATTTCTAATCAGGAATACACTCCCACCCCTATCCCCCTTCAATGGTGTCACGCTTAAAATCTGGTCACTAAATACAGTGTATTTAGACCTCTATAAATGGCCTTTGCCTCTTAGTACTTTGTTCTATTTCCTTTTGTCCCACTATTCGGTTTTCATCCTATACCCTCCTTGCCATAGATTTTAGATCACTTTCGTTCCCATGTCCTTGGGTGTGTTGGCTCCCCGCTACCTTTATCCTGTCTCCCCCTTTCCTATCTCCCTTCAGAACAGTCAGGCCTGTTGTTTTCTCCTCTTGATTGTTTATCTTGCCTATCTTATCTAGATAGACATGTAAAAACAATAATAAATAAAACAATAGCAATGAAAAGCCTTTAAATAGTTCTAAGCAGGTCTGTTTGTTGACCTTTCTGTGTGATTTCTGTTCCAGTCTGATGAGATGCCGCACTCTGCCCTCAAAATCTATTCTCCCCTTCCAGCTTGTTTGCAGGCCCCTCATGTTCTGCCCCAATGTGGTGGAGTTAGACTGGACACAATTCCCACACTGTGTTTCCAGCGTGGTCCCTGTAGTGTTATGAGTCAGCGAGGGACCTTGTGTCTCATGGTGGAGCTGATCCTACCTCTCTGTGCACTGACTGTGCAGCAAACTGGGTGCAAAAGCCAATGTGGTGAAGAAAGATGATGGGACCTGGCTATCAAAAGATATGGCATCAAGGGTCTCAAAATCTTGAAGATAAATAAACAGTGATCTAGCCGAGAAGCAACAAAGTCCACATGGGAGAAGCACATAGCCTGTGTGATCATGAGGTGTTGATGAAACCAGTTATCAGGCATCAAAGATCTGGAACAAAAAATCATATCAACGTGAATGAGGGTGTGGGTGGAGTGGAGACCCACAGTCTCTCTTTAGATTATTGGACATTTCCTACAGAAGAATCACAAGAAAGAGATGGGCCAGTCAGGGTGTAGTATAACATTGATGAAACATAACACCTTTCCTCTAGTTCTTTAATTATTTCTCCCCCTTCCCAACTATCACACACCAATTCTAATTTACAAATCTAGAAAGACCAGAACACACACACTGGTACAGATAAGAGCTGGAAACTCAAGGAATATAGGACAAATAAAGCCCATTGGATCAAGAATGAGAGTAGTGGCGCAAGGAAGGAAGTGGGAAGGTGGGGGAAGAAAGGAGAAATGGATCACAATGAGCTACATATAACCTCCCCAGGGGAACAGTGGGGGAGGAAGGAGGAAAATGAGGAGCTGATACCAAGGGCTCAAGTAGAAAGAAAACGCTTTGAAAATGATGGCAACGTATGTACAAATGTGCTTGACATAATGGAACTAAGTATGGATTGTTATAAGTGTTATACAAGCCCCCAATAAAATGATTTTTTTAAAAGAATGGTTAGAATAAATGTTTTTTTTCCCATAACTCTGGCAAGAAAGAAAAGAAAGTACAGTCTTAATACATTCAGTTTAACTCCTCTAATTCTTTAATGCTTCCCCCCACTCACCTAACTATTATGACCCCAAGTCTACCTCACGAATCCATGTAAACCAGAATATGTACACTGGCACAGAGGAGAGCTGGAAACACAGGGAATCCAGGACAGATAATCCCCTCAGGACCAAGCAGGAGAGTAGTGATACCAGGAGGGAAGGGGGAAGCTGGGGGGAAAAAGAAGGAACTAACCACAATGATCCATCTATAACTTCCCTACCTCCCCATGGGAGTGAATAACAGAAAAGTGGGTGAAGATAGACAGTCATAGATATAAGACAAGAAAAAATGATAACATAAATTACAAGGGTTCATGAAGAAGGGAGGGTGGGAGAGAGGGAGGCGGGAAATGAGCTATACCAAGGGCTCAAGTAGAAAGAAAATGTTTTGAAAATGATGATGGTAACAGATGTAC
The DNA here is from genome assembly GCA_004026705.1 of Nesogale talazaci. Classification (NCBI taxonomy): domain Eukaryota; kingdom Metazoa; phylum Chordata; class Mammalia; order Afrosoricida; family Tenrecidae; genus Nesogale; species Nesogale talazaci. The sequence goes on along the minus strand of PVJH01018087.1, from coordinate 23,109 downwards.
AAGTGTTTGACACCGTGGTTGTACATATGGATTGTGATCAGAACTGTAAAAGCCTTTAAGATGACTTCTTAATGACACGTTACATTTGGTATATCTGTTACACAATACCTCTTTAGAGTACTGAAAAGCATGGATATTGCTTTGATGACTGAAGTTCACTTGGCCCAAGCCATGGAAATTTCCATTGCCTCATATGCGTGTGAAAGTTGGACAGTGAATAAAGACAACCAAAGAATTGATGCCATAGAATTGAGATGCTGAAGAAAACTATTGAAACTACTGCTAAAAGTATAAACCAGTTTGTCTTGGAAGAAGTACTGGTTGAGGGCTGCTTAGAGGCTAGGATGACAAGATTTCTTCTTACCTCCTTGGACATATTTTCAGGAGAGAGCAACTCCTGAGATGGATATCATGTTTGGTAAAGTGAAGGACCAATGAAAAAGAGAAAAGTCCTCCAATGAGTTGGGTGGATACAGTGGTGGAGGCATCAGTGTGCTCAATCATGGAAATAACAGCAAGGATGGCAAAGGACTATGCAGGGTTTCATTCTGCTGTGTATAGGTTCTCTATGGGTTGGAAGCCATTCAATGGCACCTCCCTACTGAAAACAACTCTACAGCTGCTATGGGTCAGTATCCACTTGATAGAAATTGCCGCCGAAGTGAGATCTCCTGTCCTTATCCTCCCTGGCAATGACTAACCATCCCAGAAAACTGAGAACATCTTTGCAAATTTCAGTCTTGTTTCTTTCTGGTATACCTGTGAGGATTTGGGTTTTCTTTACATTGCCTTGTCCATTGAATTGTAATCCAAAACGCAGGCGGTAACCCTTGATATGCATCAGCAACTACTTCAATGCTTCCTGATTTTCAGCAAGCAAGGGTGTATCTTGTGTGTATCACAAGTTATTAATAAGCCTTCCTCCAGTCCTGATGCCACATTCTTCTGCATACAGTCCAGCTTCTCTGATGATTTGCTCAGCGTACAGACTGAGTGTGGAGTAGGGACACAGCCCTGATGCACCCATTTCCTGAGGAAGAGCTGCTTTCTCAAATTAGATTCGACCGTAGAGGTATGAATGGAGTAAAGCTTTAGGGGTCTTCATGCACTACCAGAGGAGCCCTGGTGAGGTTGTAGGCTACTTACTGGGCTGTGATCCACACTGGCGGTTGTTCAAAACCACCAGCAGCTCCCCAGGACTTTCTACTCCTATCACCAGCCACAGTCTCAGAAACGAACAGGAGGCCATTAGGAGGCAGCACTGATCTGATGGCAGTGATTTCGGTTGTGGAGGTTTTTATTATTTGCTGATGGGCACAACTCAAAATGAGACAAAGCAGCTGCAGACATCAATTAATAATTGGAATGTGTGCAGTTTTAATTTAGGACCCTTGAAAGTAAAAAAAATGAAATAGGCCCCATAATGATGGCATCAGTGTGCTGAAATGGATTGTATTGTCCGTTTTGAATCAGACAGTCACGTTAGGAAAGGTTAGGTGGAAAACCTGAAAACCTAATCAGGTTAGGTTATGGTGAAAACAACAGATTCAAGAGGAAGATCACTGATGTCACAGGAAAGCAAATTTTTATCTAAAGAGCATCCAACAACAGCCGCAACAGTATGTGGACAAATTCAAAAGAGGGTCTTTTCAAGATTGATCTTGAAGTACAGTGCTCCTCTGGCAGCGTACATCTGCACAGAAGGATATTCAGTCAATATAACCATTATTCATATTTACACAAAACCCACTAAAGTTAGTGATGACATTGCAGTTGAAAATTATAATCATTGATAGTTATTGCATTGATAATTATTGGCAATTGGAATGCCAAATTTGAAAACAAAGAAGGAACAGTAGTTCGAAAACATGGCTTTATCAATAGAAAAAAAGGTGGATGTCAAATGATTTAATTTTATAAGACAAATGACTTCTTAATTGCAAATATCTTTATATCAACATAAAAGATTCTTCAGCTACATAGATAGAAAACTACCGACTATCCACTACACAAGCACTATACTACCACGGTTCCTTTGTCAGCAAATGAAGAGCCTTAAAGCACTCCTCCATTCATGTCTCAATGGACAACCCAAAATTGAGAAGGCAGCTCTTCTTCAGGCATTTGTGGAATGCCTTCTGGTCTGATGGGCTCACCTTTTGGCACTGAACCTGACTGTGTTCCATTGCTATTCCTGAGGTCACCAGTAGCTGACCATGTTCAGCTAGGATTTGTGAGATTTACAGTGGCTAATTCCTCAGAGCTGGACAGTTATTTGTTCTTCGTCGTCTGTTTTTAGCCTGGAAGCCCTGCTGAAATCTTGGATAATCTTGCTGATATTTGGAATAGCAGTGATATAGCTTCCAGCATCATAGCAACATGCAAGCCACCACAGTCTGACCAGATGACAGGCAAGTGGTGGAATCCCTGAAATATAAATGACAACCAACCCACAACAATCTAGAAAACGCTAGTCTCTTTGACATTATCCCAAATTTTTTTTAAAGATATCTCTTGTGGTATTAGTGGTCCCTTCACTTTGTATAATTTACCTAGGAGTGTAAAAGAGCATTTGCCATTCTTATGGGTTCACCTTTGTCGTTCAAGATATTATCTTCTTCAAAGTTTCTTATTGAAAATAAGTCTTTTTTCTTATCCTAAATATTGAAATTTCTCGGGCTTCTTTGATTTTCTTCATGTTGTATTTGCTTTGTAGTGGTGCTCTTATCCACTCTCTTCCAGATGTCATTGATCCCAGGGTCTACTGCCTGTCTAAGCTTGAGAGCCCACAGAATAGCATCAGTCATTTTGAAATTTAGATTAGCTTTTAAGATTAGAGGCCTTAAAGAAAAGAACAAATAGCTATAGCTTCTAAAGAACAGAAATGATTAAAATTTTAGGCAGAAGTGGTTAAGTTAAAAAGAAAAAGATCATACTAATTGAAGACCGTGCATTTCAAAATGTCACTGTAATTCACTCTCTGACTAGTGCTTACACATGTCTACAGATTCTTTCATCCTCAGATAATTTGCAAATATAATTTTCTTTTAAGGAAAAAAATCATAATTTTATGATGAGGAAATAAAATCTTAAAGTGGTTAAGCAAATGACTTACAAAAATCACTTTCAAGAATTCTATTTGGCCCATAAAGTTGTACATATGATGAAAATACTTGCTTTTATGATCACTTCCTGGTTTCCTAATTTCATCAGAAAAATGAATTTTAGTAATAGAACCTTAAAAATGAAATCAGAAGCTCGTTTCACAGTAGAGCTGCGTGCTGTGAACCTGTAGCACATGCTAATACTTATTGTTACAGAAAAGCAATGTTCTTTTGTGCCTCAAGACCCACTTGCAAGAGAGCTTTCTGGCCATCAATTCTTTTCTGTTCTCCTTATAGATCGAAATCTTAAACACTCAGAATGTTTGAAATTTATTCATGTCAGGTGAATTATTAAAGCCCAAACAAATACCGCTTCAATAGTTAAAGGGTTGTATTTTACACATTTTCTCCAGCAACAATATCAAGGGACTATCCCACAAACTGTCACCAATAAAACCATCCAATTGAGCTGAAAAGAGCAGTTTTGCTTTGCAAACATAGCTTTGACACAAGCTTATTAGTCCTTCCTTCCAAGTACATTTATAAATGCTAAATCTAATGCTTCATGGTCTTTTAGTTTCACAGTTTTGCTATAAAATGTCTTGGTGGCATTATTGGGTATAATTGTATGCTGATTGATGAAAGTTTGCAGTTCAAACCCAATGGTCACTCTGAGGGAGAAGGGACTAGGCTATCTGCAGTTCATGATACTTTCAATATTCCTCTCCGCCACCAAAGTTCAAATACATCTATTCGATGGTCTTCTCTATTCAATGTCCATCTTCCATATGCAAATGATTCAATGGAGAATGCAAAGGTTGGGGTCAGGATCACCTTAGTCTTCGATGTCCTTGCTTCATACTCTAAAGAGGTTTGGTGCAGCAGATATACCAAACACACTACATCTTTTGAACACTTGACTGTCGATTCTATGATCATTGATTGTGGGTCCATGCAAGACAAAATCTTTTCTCCATTGATCATGGTGTCAACTATTGGTCCATATGTGAGGATATTTTGCCTTCCTCACATTTAGTTGTACTCATACAGAAGGCTCCAATAATTGATCATCATCAGTGAATGCTTCAATTCTTCCTCATTTTCATCAAGTAAGGTTGTGTGTCATCTGCACACTGCAGGTTGTTAGTATACCTTTCTCTAATCTGCATGCTGTCATCTTCTTCATTTCATCTGACTTCTCTGATAATTTGCTCACAGATAGATTGAACAACTATGATGAAAGGGTACAAACCTGAGGCATGTCTGTCCAGTATTTCCTTCTGTTCATACATAGATTACATACATAGATTACACACATATATTACATACATACATACATTACATACATCCTCTTATATAGATTACATGTACAAGTTCCGAATGAGCACAATAAAGTGTTTTGAAATTCTCATTCTTTACAAGGTTATTCATAGTTTGTTATGTCTCACACTGCTGAATGCACTGAATCAATTACACACAAGTAAACCTTTCTCTGCTTTAAGCCAAAATCCAGCTGGTATCAGCAATGATGTCCCTTGTTCCATGTCCTCTTCTGAATTCAGCCTGAACTTTGTCAGTTCCAGGTTTCTGTACTGCTATAACAGTTGTTAAATGATCTTAAGTAAAAATTTACTTGTGGGTGATATCAGTGATGTCATTCTATAATCTGAGCATTTTGTTGCGTCATCTTTCTTTGGAATGGGCATAAATAGGGATCTTTCAGTCAGTTAGCTGACAGACAGCTGTCTTTCAAATTTCCAGACATAGACAAATGAATGCTTCTGATCTTTCTTCAGCTTTCTGAAACATTTCATTGGGTAGTCCGTCAATTTTTGAAGCTTTGCTTGTGCCAAATGCATTCAGTGCAACTTGAACTTCTTCCTTCGGCAACACTGGGCTTGCTCATATGCTAACTTCTAAATTGATGGAGTTAGACTAGCTTTCTCTGGTACACCCACAGTGTCTTTTTTCCCATCTTTTCTTGATACTTTCTGAATCATCCAATATTTTACCCATATAATCTTTCAAAATTGCGATTTGAGCTTTTACTTTTTCTCTAGAGTTCCTTCACACATGGACCTATCCACATGTAATACGCAGAAACAAAATTGACTGCATCAATGGAAAGAGATTATAAAGAAACTTAGTGTCATAAGATTAAAACAAGTTTACAAGAGGCAAAATAGAGCCTTGGGTATATTACACTTGAAACTAGAAACCATCTAATTAATTGATTTGATGCACCTAACACTAATGACCAAAGGCAAGAGGAATTATTTTGACACCCAGAAAGAACATCTTTAGATGATGGAAACAAAAGGTCATTTAAAACACAGGAAAGAAATAAATGTCAGAATAGACTGCTAAGCATGCTGATGAATATACAATAACTGCAGCCAAGAGAGAAATGATGAAATAAGAGAGCTGAACAGAAAAGTTCAAAGGGCAGCTTAAGACAACAAAGTATTGTTATGGAATGTACAAAGGAAGTTGAGTTAGAAAATCAAAAGGGAACAGTTCATAATTTCTCAAGTTGAAAGAACTAAAACATGTCTCAAATTGAATACTGAATAGTTTTATGGAAAAAATATTGAGAATTGCAGAAAACATCAAAAGAAGATGGAACTATTGACTTAAGAAGTTGATGATCCGAAATGTAAGCCCTCATCTAATCAACAAAAGTAAGCATATATATATACTAATATATATATAAAGAAGATGGAAGGAATACTGAGTCACTGCATCAAATATTATATAGAACTCTATTCCAACAAATATACAAACCAAGAAGAAATGGACAGATTTCTAGAAACACCCAATCTACCAAAACAAACCCAAACTGAATTGTAAAATCTGGACAAATCCATAACACATGAAGCAATTGATCAGGTTATTAAGCCTTCCTCCCTCCAAAAATTGAAATTAAATGATGTATTGCATTGGGCAAGTCTGTTGGCAAAAGATCTCATCAAAATAATAAAAAGCAAAGATATCACCTTGAAGATAAATGTACAATCCACAGAGTATTTCATTCAGCTCACATACCAACAGAAGCTGGATGATGAGTAAGAAGAGCGTTTAATAATATTTGAAATATTTGAATTACATATGTTGTTGGTGAAAAAGCACCAATGTACCATGAATAACCAGGAGAACAAACAAAACTGATTTGGAAGAAGTACAGTCTGATTTCTCCTGAGAAGCCAGGATGACATGACTTGGTCCCTCTTACTTTGAATATGTTCTCAGGAGCGATCCTCTTTCCACGAGCAGTGGAGCAGCTGGTATATTCTAGACTGCCGATTTTGTCTTTAACAGTTGAACACATAACACATTGCCCCAACGGAGAGAACAAGCAGAAATGAAAGGGCTTTTAATTAAGCTTTCACACCTTAAAAAAAGGTTAACAATGCTATTTCCTTGTGTCATGAGAAGTGAGAATGTCTAAAGAGCAAAGGAAAATAATTGTGATTGACTTAATCTTACAAAGGTGTTTTTTTTTTTTAACCTAGACCTACAGTATCTTTCTGAGTGGAAGATCAACAATCAAACTTCAAGAAAGAAAATAAAAAGGCCATAATAGGCTCTTTTTATTGGCTCCTGGAGGTGTTGTACTGCTTACACATTGAGCCTCTAACCACATGGTCAGCAGTTTGAAACCTCCAGTCACTGTGCTAGAGAAACATAAGGGACTTTACTCCCGTAGAGTTACACACCTCGGAAACTCACAATGGGAGTTCAGCCATCTCCTATCAGGTCATGATGGGTCAGAACTGACTTGATGGAAGTGAGTTTGGATTTAAGAGTAACAAAAGGCCACGCTGCCATAAATGGCAATATTTTGATGCTTCTCGGGAAACTCACCAGGCAGCTCTACCTTAATCCGCAAGGATTGCTTTGCGTCTGCGCCAGATAGCAATGGTTAGTTGTTGAAGTTTATTAGCGCTTCAAATTTATGGGAGAAGGAATCATTTTGGCACAACTGGTATAAGTTACCTATTCCTGTCATCTGAAGCTAGAACATGTTTTGTGTTGGGAGGACCAACAAAAAGTTTCAAAAAGACTCGTCCATCTATCAGTAAGCTCAACAATTTCTATGAAGTTTTTTTAAAAAGTATCAATTTGAACTCACTTTAGAAAGTATCAATTTGTACTCACATCAACTAATCACCAAAAATATTTGCAAAACATTTAAAAACAAAGCATTCTGTTAGCATTTTCAGCCCTTGATTATAAGCCTTCTATAACATTTGAGGTTCTGTTGAAGAGACATTTAACATTGTGAATTCAAAGTAAAGTAGATTTTGTGTGTGCTCTTGAATCTCATCTTTTAAGTCATTTTTAAAGAATGAAAAAGATCAAAGTGATCTAAAACCAACATAACTCAGAATTGTTTCATGTATTTTAAGTACAGATGCTGACTTTTCCAGTGTCTCTTGAGGGAACGGCTATGATGCTGAATTCTGAAGAAGTACAGTTCAAACAGAAAATGCGGTTCCACAAAAATTTATTGTGGAAAGTGCCATGGAGGTAAATCATTAAAACCTGTCCATGCTTTCAGTGAGCTTAAGATACCATAAGAATGAATCCTCAAATAACTATGATGCCAAATATTATAGAGCATTATAAGCAAAATGATATATATTATCTAAAATTACATACATATATATGAAAGACAAAATAGTTTAAAATAAATTATCCACCCAGTGCCATTGAGTTAATTGCAATGCATGTTGCCCCTATTGGACAGAGTAGAATTTGTTGCTTAGGTTTTCAAAGACTATAATTCTTTATGGGAGCAGACAATGTCATCTTTCTCCTACAAAGTGGTATGTATATTTGAACTGTCATCCTTGAAGTAAGCAATCCTATGCTTAACCTACTGTGCCATCAGGAAGTGCCTTAAAGTTAGTTTGTGCCACTGCCATGATGGTGACACTGTGTAAGGTCGGCAAGACTGTTAAGCTTTACAAAAACAGAAAATCTTGCCATTCTCCTAAAAAGAGGCTAGTGGGTTTGAACCACCCACCTTGCATTGACAGTGCAGGGCTTACTGGACAGCACAAACAGAGTTCCTTTTATAGGTAATTCTGAAAATCTAATTGGAAGTAGGGAGCTCAGGTAGCAACTACACATTGAGGTGATAATCCCAGCGTTAGCTGTTCAAAGTCCAGTCATTCCACTAGAGAAAGGTGGGACTATGTCGTCTCACAAAGCGTTAGCGCCTCAGTCACTCACTGGGGTAGTTCTACTCTGCTCTCCAGGGTCAATAAGAGTTGTTGTTGTCTCCATGGCAGTGAGTTTTGTTGTGTTTTCTTTTAAAGGAACTTAGAAAAAAGCAGAATTTTACATGATGTGTTCAATAGGAGAGCAATAAATTTTTTTTGATTACCAACCCTTTTTGAGGGGGCATCTATCCAGCATCTCATTAGTCGGTATCATTGCCCCAGTTCACAAAGGAACTCATACACAAAGTAATTAAATAACTTTTCCATTGCTATCCATTAACACAAGACCTAGCTCTTCCTGAATGTAAGATCCCTTAATACTTCATGTCGATATATGTTTGAGGCATGTGATAATGATAAGGCTGGCTTTAAATAAAGGTCAGGTGACAACAATATCATCTTTCAATGTTTGAGGTAAGTTTAAGGAATTCACTTTGTATTGTTTAAAGAGAAGGAAAACAGAAAAGTAGATATGTTTCTGAATTTGTGGATTGTTTTTCTTGCAAAAGGAACTATATTGGAAGAGCTTCTAGAGGTGGCAGAGTAAAAATAAAAAGCAAAACAGGATTCTATCAGCAACTGTCATGATTCCACATCCAGTTAAAACAAAGAGAACATGATTTTAAAATACTGTTACTTAAAGCACACACACACACACACACACGCAAACCCCTGTAAATCTGAACACACCACAATATACAATACAAAGGCAATGATGTGAAGACATGGAAGAATGAGTAATACAGAGACTACAGAGATGTGTTCACTACTCACTTGTGTTAATTAACATCTTGTTGGGATGTTGGTTGCTGTGCCATGAATGATTCAAATACCGTAAGACTCCCATGATGGACAGCACTCAGCAGAACTTCCCCTCTGAGATAGAGTGGGAAGAAGAACGTGTTTAAGTCCAAAAAAGAAGCCAGTGAAAACCTTATTGATAAGAGCTTTATCTGTTATAGTGTCCAAAGATGAGGCTTAAAATACGACTTGGGGAGCATCACTTCCTCAAAATTGAGTTGAGCTTAGGATGCGGAAGAAGGAAAACTTTCAGGATCACTAGGTGCTCATGAAATATAACTGAAAATATGAAGAGCCGGCTGAAATTATATGTTAATATTTGCAGCATGAATGAGTTAAAATTAACTGGCATGGGTCATTTTAATTTTTATATCTTTTATTTCTTTATTTTATGTCTTTTTTTACCCTAACTCCAACCCTAGAAATGGGTCATTTTAAATGGATGATCACATGGTCTACTGTACTGGGAGTGAAAAATTAGTAAATGATATCACAGCCATCACCAAAAAGACCCTTTCAAGTTAAGTCCTGAAGTACAACCTTATCAGTGACAGGATAATATTCCTATGCCCACAAGGAAAAATATTGAATACAATTATTGCCCAAGTGTATGCAGCCAGCACAAATGTCAAAGATAAAAAAAAACTGAAGGATGTTCCTGATTTATGCCCTTTACAATAGAGTGAACAGCCAAACAACATAAAGTAGTAATTGCTGATCATTGGAAGGGGAAAATGGGAAACAAAGGATAATTGGGAGTTGGTGATAGAAATGCCAGTGATCCAGCTCTTGCTAGAATTTTGTAAGACCACAACTTAGAACAAGGCCAGTCAGAAAAGGTCAGAGGCTGACTGCGCAGCACACCAACAATTGCACATGTCATTTCTGTTAGGTGCCACGGGGGCAGTTCCAACTGACAGCGAGCCCAGGTATGACGGACCAAAATCCTGCCCAAGCATGTGCATGTACTTACCAGTTGTTCTTATGTTTGAACCCATAATTACAGCTGCTATGTCGACCCATCTTGTCAATGGCCTCTTACTTTTTCCCTGCTCCTCTATTTCACTGGACATGAGGTCCTCATTCCAGGTACGATCTCTCATGATAAGATGGTAACATTAGATGAGACAAAGTCTTGCCATCCTTGCTTTCAAGGAGCATTCTGTGCTTTGTCCTTTCGATAGTCTCAATCGTCATAAATATAAATGCATCATTACCATAAATCAAAGGAAGTTTTACTTATTCAATGCTCAGCCTTCATGTGGGTGTGAAGGAATATATTTATAAATATGCTTGAAACAATTGAAGTATGGAAGGTTATAAGAACTGTAAGAGACCTCAATAAAAAAAATTTTAAGGGGGAAAAAAAGAAAAAAATACCATGGCTTGGGTCAGATGCACCTTAGTCCTCAAAACTTAATCCATGCTATTAAAACTTCAAAGAGATTTGGTACATCAGGCTTATCCGATGCACTGTGTCATTTATCTCTTGACTGCTGTTTCCATGAGCATTGATTGTGAATCCAAGAAATATGAAATTCTTAACAACTTCCATCATTCTGCCATTTACCTTGATGCCACTTATTGGTCCAGTTGTGAGGAAATTTGTTTTCTTTACAATGAGTTGTAATCCATTTTGAAGGCTACAATCCTTGATCTTCCTCAGAGAGTGCTTGAAGTCACTTTCAGCAAACAAGATTGTGTCATCTACCTATTGAAAGCTTTTAACAAGCTTCTTATAATCCTATTCATGTTCTTCTTCATATAATTAAGCTTCTCTGTTTCTCTGTATACAGATTGTGTATAAGTATGGCGTGTTAGGTTGGGATGTCTAGCAAAACAAACCACTGACATATATGTACAAGGAAGAATTTTATATCCAGTAGCAACGTTTCATCCAAGAAGCCCCCAGTCCAGTCCAACTTACGTCCATAGGCCTAATGCCTGCCAGGGTCCTCTTCAGAGCCATGTAGGTAGAGGTTGATGATGCAGAATTATAATGCAGGAAACAAATAGACCACAACATTGCTTGCTGAAAGTGAGGAGGACCTGAGGGGTTTGCTGATGAAGATCAAGGATTGAAGCTTTCAGTATGGACTACAACACAAGCTAAAAAAAACAAAAATCATCCCAACTGGACCATTGGATAGCCTCATGACAAAGAGAGAATGGATTGACTTGTCAAAGATTCCATCTTGCTTGGATCCACAATCCATGCTCAGGGAAGCAGCAATCAAGAAATCAAATGGCACGTGGTATTTGGCAAATCTGCTGCACAAGGACCTCTGTAAGGTGCCGAAAAGCAAGGATTTTGCCCAGGGAGCCTTTCAGTTCTTTCATCTTAAGATGTGCTGAGCACATGGTTCCTCTTTGATTCTGAATTCCAAGTCTTTGGATTTCATTCACAATCATCTACTCAAGCTCACGTTTGAAAATTTCTGTTTGGCTCTTGAGCGTCATTTGTTCCCTTTGCCTTGGCTACTCTTCACTAAAGAGCGGTTTCAGAGCTCTTCTCACATCCACTTTGATCTTTTCTTCTCTCCTGTCTTTTCTTTCTTTTTTAAAAATCCATCCATACACCCACTGTATGCGAACCACATCTGTACCTTTTATGCCATCATCACTCTCAAAACATTTTCTTTCCACTTAAGCCCCTGGTATTAGCTCCTCCTTTTTCCACCCTCTTCCCACCTCCCCCTCACTTGTGAACTCTTCATAATTTACAAAATATTATAATTTTGTCTTGTCAAATGCTGTACGATGTCTCCCTTGGCCCCACTTCCCCGTTGTCTATAACCCAGGGAGGAGGGTATATGTAGACCCTTATAATCAGTTCTACCTTTCTTCTCCACCCTCCCTCCATTCTCTTGGTGTTGCCAATCTCCCCACTGGTCCTAAAGGGATCATCTATCCGGGATTCCCCATGTTTCTGGCTCCCATCTGTACCAGTGTATATTCTCTGGTCTAACCAGATTTATAAGGTAGAATTCAGATCATGATAGTGGGACAGAGGAAACAATTTAGAACTAGAGGAAAGATGTATATTTCATTGTTGATACACTGTACTCTGACAGGCTCATCAGTCTTTTGTTGTTTTTATTTTGTTTTCTCTCATTGTTAGTGTTATTATTTATTTAGTTTTTACTTCTTTATGTATTTTTTCTGAATATTTGCTTCTTTGTTGTCATTCTTTTGTTTTCCTTTGTCGCTTCATCTTGTGATGTCTTTTTTGGGGTACATATTATCTCTGCAAGTCTATCTAGATAAGATAGGCTAGATGAACAGTCTGGAGGAGAAAACAATGAACTGATTGTTCCAGGGGGACATGGGTGATGGGAGGTGTGAGAAAGGAGGTGGTGTTGACTATCCCAGGGACAAGGGAACAAGAAGGGATCCAAAAATCAGTGGCAAAGTGGGTGTACAAGGCCTGATAGGGATTGATCAAGAGTAATGTAACAGAGAGAAATTACTGAAACCAAAATGAAGGATGAGAATGATAGTGGGACAAGAGGAAAGTATAAGGAAATAGAGGAAATAACTGGGAGACAAAGAGCATTTACAGAGTTCTTAATAAAGGCATGAACATAGGTAAAGATATTTAGGTATGATTATGGGGAAATAGATCTATGTACATATACTTAAAAGGCTGGTATTAAGGCAACAGATGGACACTGAACCTCCACTCAAGCACTTCCTCAATGCAAGAACACTTTGTTCCATTAAATTGACTTTCCTCGATGCCCACATTCCCAACATAATCAATGAAGACAAATGTGTGCACAGCAAATGTGGTGATGAAAGCTAATGGTGCCCAGCTATCAAAGATATAGCTTCTAGTGTCTTAAAGGCTTGAAAATAAACAAGTGGCCACATAGCTTAGAAGCAAAGAAGTCCACATGGAAGAAGCACACCAGCCTGTGTGACCACAAGGTATCAAGGGAAGCAGTTATCAGGCATCAAGAACAAAAATCATATCACTGCATACCCACTTTCCTGATATGATTTATGAAGACAAAGCTGTGCATAAGCAATTGTGGTGAAGAAAATTGATGGTGCCCAGGTATCAAAAGATATAGTGTCTGAGATCTTAAAGGCTTAAAGGTAAATAAGCCACCATCTAGCTCAGAAGCAACAAAGCAGACATAGAACAAGCACACCAGCCGTAGAACTATGAGAGGTCAAAGAGATCAGGTATCAGGCGTCAAAGATTTATATCATTATAAATGAGAGGGAGTACAGACTGGGGGCCCAAGGTCCACCTACAAGGGAAGTGACACCCCCTAGCCTGTATTTTCAATGACATTTTCCTTTCTTCATATTTGAATGTTTCTGCATGCCATCACACAGCTCATCAGGTTTTTTTATATTAGTGTTCAAATCTGTGTGTGAGATGATCTTGAAGCCCAAGTAGGATATATTCAAAGTGGTATATCTTGTGCACTTGCTTTAATTTTCTTCAGCCCCAATATAAACTTACATATGATCAGGGAATGATGTGTCCTGCTCTCAGCCCCTGGTTTCATTTTAGTTTGTTTTCTCTTCCTTCTGTGTGTTTAAGCTGGAGAAATTCACATGGATGGTTGACTTTTTGTTTTAGATAAACAAAGGTATTTGCAGTGAAGAAGTCATTGGGTATTGAAAATTTCTCTCATGTGATCTCTAGCTTATTGTGAGGATGGTGCAGGACTGGGCAGTATTTCCATCCATTGTGCATTGCGTTGCTATGGGGTAGAACCAACTCAATGACACCAAAACCACAAAAACAACAATATATGAAACAATGCCATATCTCGTCATAAAAAATTCTCTATGGAAATGAACCTTATGTTATTTTCTATTCCAATTTAATATCTAATCTCTCATTTCATTATCAGTTCAGAAGTGGTGAAAGCACACTACACTTTTCAATAACAGCATTTGTAGTTCAAGGATATAATTCCTACCTTTCAGGTAGAAGATCCTTGGACACTTCACGTGCAGTCACCACCCACCTGTTTTGAGGCTTGCATATTTCTATGATGCTTAACAGAGCTTTTAGAGCAGTGGTTCTCAACCTTCCTAGTGCTGTGATCCTTTAATACAGTTCCTCCTGTTGTGATGACCCCCCAAACCACAACTTATTTTCATTACTCCTTTATAAATGTCAGTTGATACTCTTATTAATCAGGTGACCCCTGTGACAGCCTTGTTTGATATCCAAAGGGGCTGCGACCCATGGGTTGAGACTAAACAAACTAAACAGACTAAAACAAACTAAAGATAGAGATCTGGCGATCTGTGTCTGAAAATCAACCTCTGACAATCTTAAAGCTCTGATTTGCAATCACCCGTGAGGATGTCCAAGGCAGTGTTCCATTTCACGGTGCCTGGGTTCACCAGGAGTGGGGACCAATGAGAGAGCAACTAATACCAATATTTGCACTCTATGACTTAAACTTCAGGATAATCTCTAGAATGATAAAGAACGTGCAAAAGAAAAGAAATGCACTGACATCTCAGGGCAAAAGTAGAGAAAGAAAGTCACACTTTTTCAACAGAAAATGAAACCTCTTTTCTGGTCTGACTTTCCTCTAGAATGACTCGAGCTTATTCCCCACTCTTTCCCAACATTGGAGTCTATTCTCTAAGATCATGTCCTATGGACCTCCAGATGAACAAGCAGATTTGTCTAGGAAGGAGTACAGTTAAAGTGCCTCTTGGAAACATGAGCAATGGGACTTGGCATCACACATTTGGCACATGCTGTCAGAAGGGACTAGACCTTGGAAAAGGAAGTTACACTTGGTAAATTGTCAGCAGAAAAGAGAAATACTCTCAGTAAGATGGATTGACACGGTGGCTGCAACCATTGACTCAAAGATAACTAGGATGAATGTAGTACAGGACCAGATGGTGGTTCAATAAGTTGTATGCAGTGTCATTATGAATGTGAATCATCCTGATGGCACCTAACGTCAAGATTAGTATTTCCTTGTCAGAAACAGATCTGATTTCCTCTTACTTCCTTGTACTTCAATGTCATCTTCTGCTTCTACCTGCATCTGTTGATTGCTTTTTATTTCCAAAGACCTCAAAGTCAATCCTATATAGAGTAATACTTAAATAGAAGAGGGTTTCAAAAAGTTCATGGTAAAATGAAATTAGAAGAGAATGAAATTTTTCTACAAACATTTTCAAACACCCTCAGATATTCTTTTATCATTCCTTATTTACTCATTATTGTTAGCTTTTTAAAGTCCAAAGTGGGGGGCTGAGCCCCGGTGGCGTAGTGGTTGTGCACAGGACTGCCGCCCACTGGGTTGGAGGTTCAAATTCAGCAGCAAGGCTGGGCCTCCTACTCCCACCATCAGAGGGCAGTGATGCCCCAAAAACCAAAATAAATAAATAAAGTCCAAAGTGGAGGCAACCTTTTTCTTTAAAAACAATTTTTTTTTCATTGTGAACTGGGTAAAATTCTACAGAACAAACAAGTTTTACATTCAGCAATGCATATATATTTTGTTTCACATCATTAATTGTAAATGCCACAATGTAGAATCATTCATCCAACTTCCACCTTGTATTTCCTACTAACCCATTTCCCCCATGGCTGCCCTTCCTCCCCACTGTGAGCACTGTTCTTGGGCAGACAATGCCATTTTGATCTTTAGTTGTTGAGATTACAACCTTCTTGTTGAGAATGTGCTTTAGTATTGTATACTCTTTTTTTATTGTATACTCTTGAAGTCATAAATTCTGACATAAAAGTAATTCATACATAAAATGCTTCACCACTACCTAACATAAACACAAACACAAACCCCTAAGTTATGTGTGTAGTTCAAAATAGATGATTTAAGCTGAATGATATACTATAGGCATGATGGCATACTTTGAATCATAGAATAAAAGGCAGAAAAGAGTGCAAAAATTATAAATACGATAATTACTGAGATAGTTGGCACTAACAATTACCTCATGTTTATTCATAATATTAAAGCAGAGAATATTGAAACATGTCTTACTGACTATACAAAGACATTCAACTGTGTGGATTGTAACAAATTATGGATGTGTTAGACTGGGCTGACTAGAGAAACAAATCCAGAGACACTCATATGTGTATAAGAGAGAACTTTATATCAAAGAATAATTGTATATTAAGAATGCATGCCAGCCCAGTCCATATCTAATCTAGAAGTCCGATATTAGCCCATATGTCTGATACTAATCTGTAAATTCCTCTTCAGACTCATGAAACATCTGCAATGGCGCCAAATGCATGTGTTGCATTTCCTGTGGTTGGAAAGTCCTGTGGACCCAGTGTCTGTAGAAGAATCTCCAAGGACTACGGCTGCCATCAGTATGGCTCCATATGACTTGTCAACAGGAAGGTGAAACAGAGAGAGTGTGTGCCCCCCGCCCCGTGGAGGAAAGCAGGAGTTTCAGGAATCCTCCAGAGACCATACCTACACTGTATTATCACCAGCTATGAGCCGATTCACAGGTGAGACTCTACCCTTTCACTCAAGTTGACAGGAGATTATGTAACTGCCACAACAGATAAAATTGAGAAAGATGGGAATTCCAGATCATTTGATGGTGCTGATAGCAAACCTGTACAAAGGATTTTAGGCAACTGTTTAAACAGGACAAAGCATAGGCTTAAAATTAGGAAAGGTATCCATCAGTGTTGTAGTTTTCTTCAATCTGTGAGCCCTGAGGATTTCACAATATGAAGAAGAAAGCAGCATCAGCATTCTATAATAGTCATTGAATCTACAGTTAACCTTTATTAACAGTCTGGGGGGAAAGGCCTTTTAAAATCTGTGATATGCAGATGATATCACTCATTGCTGAGAGTGATAAAGATTTGAAGCTCTGGCTGATGAAAATGAAAAACATCAAAAAAAAGAAAGAAAATGAAAAACAGCAACCTTCTGTAATTACAAGTCAATGTAAAGAAATTAAAAATTCTCACAATTTAATTCTCACATTCTGAAAAAGAGAAAAGTTTAAAGTTGTCTAGGATTTCAACATTCTTAGCATTCAAGGATGATAGCATTTGCATTGGTCCCCACATAATGATCTTGGGAGCAACAGAAGTTAAGAAATCAAACAATGGCTAGCATTGAGGAAATCTGCTACACAAGAGTTTTTTTTTTTTTTAAGATCAAGTTTTATTAAAGAGAAAGAATAGAGAAAAACAAAGTAGGAAAAGGAAGAAAGACCTGCACAGGTAGAGCGAGACCAAGTATTACGCAGGGGTCATTCTTCCAGAGAGGCGGTCATACACAAGAGTTCTTTTAAGTGAGGACAAGAGTATCACTTTGGGGACTGAGGTGGCCCTGATGCAAGCCATAGTGTTTTCAGTCACCTCACAGGCATGTGAAAGTTGGACAAAGAACAAGGAAGACCAAATGAGAATCAATGCATTTGAACTATAGCGCTGCCAGGACAACACGCAAATCTGTCCTGGAAGAAGTGCAGCCAGAATGCTCCGTAGAAGAGACATTAATCAGGAGAGACCAGGCCGTGAAAGAGAGCGGCACACTTGATAAAGTAGAAGGTCAGCTAAAAAGGGGGAGAATCTCAACACAAAGGCACCTAACAAAATACAGTTGATAATATAAGAATCAAACATAAGTACAGAGAATTAATAGTATGAGATTAAGCATTTAAAGATCTCTGCCCATCCTTTTCTTTATCCTTAGGTTGATATTTGTAGCTCTTCAACAGTTATTTGGATACTCAATCCAGTATGACGTTTTTTCCTGGTTTCAAGGGGCACTGGAACCAGGGCAGGAGGTTATACTAAATATCTCAAATGGTAAGCAAACAGATTGAGGCAGTGAGAGGAATTTCAGAAATTTAAAACAGGTCATCCATGTGGACTGAAGACATATCTTTCATGTTAAGGAACAAAAATGGATTTTAGCAAGTAATATTCACTGAATCTATAGTTAACCTTTATTAACAGTCTGGGGAAATGGTGTAAATTCCAAATGTGGTCAGCATTAGTGGAAATTCCAAGTATAAAGCAAAGGACAAATGTTAAAAATAAAATGAACTTCAGACTCTTGATATTTTCACACATGTTGTTTCAACATACTTTGTGTTGTGTCATAATTGCTAGTAGAATTCTGCCAAGGAGTTATTAAAAGCAAATTTAATATTAAGCAATGATTTTCACATCAACAGCTGCCTTCCACAAAGCTTTCTGTCTGGGGCATATGGAGCCACTGCTTGGTTCAGTGAATTTAAATCTGATATCCCTGATTTAATTATCAGTAAATGGTTGTTAGTTCACATCTCTTGATTTTGGTTTCAAATTCTCAAGTTTGCAGCCTACTTTTTTTTAATTTGTTTCCGTTTTCCACATTTGTTTCTGTTTTCTAAGAATGGTTGCTTAAAGGAAATCCATTTGAATTTATTCATTTTTAAGTCTACAAAGGAGCTTCCAAAGTTCATGGAAATGTCCATTATCTTTCAATTTTATTGTGTTCATAAATTTTTTGAAGCCCCTTCATATCATCCCAAGCTAAAATTTAAGAGAATCTGAAACTAACTAGAGTTTCTTTTTCATATAATCGTTCTTCCTCTTTCATGCACTTATTTTTCTCCACAGCTATAATTAATTGCATTCTTATTATTTAGAACCCTCTTTGCGCAGGGAGCACCTAAGAGGCACAGCAAAAGAACAGCAAAATATATTGAAAATAAGCCTATCTTCAAGGCTATTTTATCTCATTTGCATACCTGCTCTTTTAGTGAAGTGGAACTATTTGGAATGGGTCTTCAAGCTATGTCTTTCTAAGTCCCACCAAATGAATGTGTGGGATCATGCAAAGACAGGATGTGAAACACAAGGAAAAGAAGTTAATGGGTATAAGGATGAGGCCTATCGGAAGCAAAGAGAGAGAATCCCAGGGCCATCAAGGAAGAAGAGCCACCAGTGGAGCACGTTTGAGAGCCCTACCTGAAGACCGAAGAAACCAGAGACTGGAATACCTAAACCATGGGACAGAGCAAAGGAGCCAGGCTGAGACTAAGTGGTAAGACTGAGACACCTTGAGATAGTGAGATGCAGCAGAAGGGGGTTTTATGACCCCCAGACAGACACCAAGGGACCATGTCGCTGAGAAGCTGATGGTCAGAGAGAGACTGGATGAGGAGCAATGCTGCTGTTGACCAATGATTGTGTCCTTAATGCTTTCTGATGCTGAACTTCTCCAACAAACTCCCATACTTGCGAGGATAGTCTCTGAGCTATGAGTGATCGTTGTGATGCATTATTGAATGCAGCAGAGAAGTGGAATGCCCATGGAAGAAATGGCTGCTGCCAGAGTAGGGAGAAGGGAGGGTGGAGAGTGGAGGCATGCCTGACACTGCATTTAGCCTTGGGTTTGTGTGCAATTACATTCTCCTCCCTTATGGAGGAAGAAGTCCCTTTTTCATCATTTTTCCAAATATGTATGTCAAAAATAATAATAATACAAAATAATTTGAATTGTGTTGTATTGATAGAGTGACATTAGGACAGGTATAGAATCCCTCCAGTGATGTTCTTTTTATCTAAGAAATTTTAACAATCCTTCATATATTTCAAAGATGTCTCTGGTAAACAGGACATTCTCTTAAAATCCCTAGCTTCTTAGAAACAACCATAAGGAAATAACTCAAAATCGGTCTCCTAAATTTCACTCAAAAACTAACACTTTGTAGGTGAATTCTCTTGCCTAACTCTCCAGATAGCAGCAAGGTGCAAAACAAGGTGCTGAAAGAAGCTATTATTAAAAAAATTAAGGAACTAATAGCAGCAAGAATAAGTAAGAGACACAATAAGGAAAGAAAGACAGAAAGAAAACATGCTAAATTAGGTTATAAATAATGTAGCTGAGGAATGAGAAGCAATAGAACTAATAAAAAGACTAAGGCTAACAAGAAAACAAAAGTTCTTCTGAGGCAGGTCAGGAGGACTGATAGAGTGCCACCCTAAAGACCAAGAACGTCAGGTCCATTTAAGGAGTCTTCAAACAAGTGTACGTTAAGACTCTTTTATCTAAAAAAAAAAAAACTATTATCTTTTCATTCTATTTTTCATGAGCCTATAGAAACGCCTTATATAAGTGCTTGTTGCTTGCTCATATGAGAGAAGCAAGTCGTTCTGCTGATCTCGATGAGGCTTTTTGTCTGAGGTTGAGCGGGCTGTCAGCTGATTTAAAATGACCTTCTCTATTCCCGCTGGGACGATGTGGACAGTATCACACATTTCCCAGTTTCCAGAAGGCCAGTTCAGGTATGTGATTTTCCCACAACAGGAGAGGGGAAGGACAAAGAGAACCTCTAGTAGAGAGGGTTAGTCGGTTTTAGTCACCATTCCCTTGGCTATAAGCATAAGCCAAATCAGAAGTAGAAAGAGAGAACTTTCTCTTAACTATCAAGGAAGAAGATAGCAGGGTACATCGGACATTCTGCTTGAAGTGGTGGGGGCCATGGGTAGAGGAGCCAGAGGCGGAGACAAAGAGATAATGAGACCAAGCAAAGAAGCCACATTGAGACTATGAGACCTTGACACCGAGCAGCAGGTGGGCTTCCTGCACATGGAGCAGGGACCATGGGACGATGTGGCTGAGAGGCTGAAGGCTCAGAAAGAGACTCACCTATAGGTATTGCTGTGGACTACTGACTATATTCTTAATGTTTTATGATACTGACTTGTTCTGTGTGGATTATTTTGTAGTATAGCAAATCTAGCAAAAAAGTAGAGTATCATGGGAGAAATGAGTGGTGTCAGAACATGTAAAGGCAGATGGAGGATGGAGATATGTATGTATTCTGTCTTGTGGCAATAAACCTTGGTCTGCCATGGAGGTGGTTTCCACCTTGTGGAGCCAGAGTGGGTCAGATTAGGCTCCCAGGACAGTTTCACACTGCGATATTGCCCAAATTCAGTCACTTAAAACAGTATCAATAGACTGTCACACTGTTTAGTACATCAAGAACCTAGGTTGGTTTAATGGGTTTGTCTGCTGCAATCTCCAAAAAGTCAAAACCTAAATGGTGGTTGACTGGGTTCTTAGGAGCTGACTTTGGGTAAAGTCTGCCTCTGGGCTCATTCAAGTGGGTGTCCGAATCCAGTACTTACAGGGTTGCGTCCCTGTGTCCTGATTGACTGTTCATGGAGGGTCTTTCTCGGAGGCATTGAGAGTCTGCTTTCCCACCCTGTTTGTTTTCCTGGCCATGCAAAGTCAGCAACAGCAGAATCGAATCCCTCCAGTCTTCTGTCCTGTTTCTGCTATCTCTGGACAAAGTCTATGCTTTGAACTGTTCTGCTACAGCTAATTTTATGACTCACCTCGGCTAGGATAGGATCCTGTTAGCTCAACCAAACACTAGTCTGTTGTCCATCATAAGTAAGTGTGATTAAATCAGTTAGTCTTGGGCCAAGCAGATTACCTTTCACGCTGTAATGTGGTACAAGGAATGATCGTGTAGTGTACTCATTATCCATAATTCACTCTAACATGCTGTAAGTAATCAATCCATTGAAGCCACAAGCGTAGGATGGACCCTAAGCCAAATATGTCTGCGTTATGAAAAACTCACATGAATAAGGGAGTCTACAGAGACAGGAAGGTATGAAGCCAGAGAAGTTGCAGAGGAGTGGCAAGAAGAAAACCCAGTGTTGGGTTTTCCAGCCCAGAGAGCGAATAAAGCAGGGTATTTTTGATCAGGAGCTCACCTATGGAGGGGCTCCTACTGGCACTTAACTGAACAGCTGAGTTTGCTGAGACTCAGAGCTAGAGTTGAGGCTCATGACCTAGCAGTGTGACCTTTGGACATTTGTATATCCTCAGCACTGAAAGAGCTCTATAGCATTGCCTGGACAGGGTCGAGGTGAGAGCATATTCATGGCAGAGAAGCCAAGGATCAGAAAGAGGCTTTCTTATGGGCATTGCTCCAGAGGCACCACTCTCAATCACAGAATGATGTTACTAACTTGCCTGATATTAAATTGTGACCTGTTAACGTCCTTCGTCAAGCCTACACTCTCCAATGAAGTCTGTGGGTTCCAGGTGGCAATTGTAATGACTGATGCCCTTCATCCCAGAAGGAGAGTCTATGAAAAGGAGGGTCTGTTTCAAAATTGAGGAAGGAGGCTGGAAGGAAGGAGGTGGTCTTACCTCATAGGCATCTACTTGGGTCTGGTGCTAAGAGTGGTCCTCCTGCTCCCATGCTGTGAAATTAGAGAGGGTTCGATGCGCCCTCTCTATCCTTCCACAAATTTCATAAGGTACGCACCTAGAAAGTGTCTGGTTCCAGCCTATTTTATCCATATCAACTGGTGCTTTACAACATGCACTCTCATTTATGTTTTAAAAAGTAAATGACTGCAACCCAGCAACCCAAGACCACTCTTTCTCCTGGCCGCAGGGGTGGTGGGTACAGTAGAACCTGGGCCAGAGGAAAGGTTGACACCAGAGATGGAGCCTTGAACCCAGCAAACTTTTCTGCAATGGCGGCCGTCAGCCCCAGACACTCAGAAGAAGGTTTCCAGTTCATCTAGAGGTTTGAAAAATGCCCGCAATCTTCCTTCAAGGAGAAGATGCCGCTGGCATCATTTGTGGGACAATGGGCTAACAAGTTTATGGGTTCCACACTGGTGACTTCACATGCCTTGTCCATGTGACAAGAGCTGAGGGAGGTTCTAGAAGAACAAATGAGGAAGATCCCCTTATCAGATACATGCTATATGGTTTCTGAGAGGTCCTTATGTACACATGCTTCACAACAAATTCCTACAGCTTCTAGTCCACGACCCTCTCTCTCCAGGGCTTCAAAACGGATGCCACAGAGGAAGCCAGTTGACCTTGAGTTGATCCTGACCCACGGCAGCTGCCAGTGTGTCCAAGCAGAAGTGTGCTGCCAACATAGGGCTTCCTATGGCTGAGGTCTTAGCAGGAGCTCGCCAGCTCTTTTCTCTGAGTTGCTTC
>PVJH01018086.1:0-46102 GCA_004026705.1 Nesogale talazaci | reverse complement strand
CTAAACTGCCTCCCCTGGCACTTCTGGAAGTCAAGTCCCCATCTCTGCGTATACTACACTCTTCTCTGTGCCTGAAAGGTTCTACCTCATCTCTTCTTCTTCATCACACTATTCATTATTCAAGATTAGGGTCCAGCTTGAGCACTGTGAGTCTTCACTAATAGTACAATTGTACCGCTCCCACCAAGTGCAGGGAGATCTTCACAGGCTCAGGGATTAGCCTAATTCTGTTACAATAGTAGAACACGATACACTTTGAAACGAAAACATCTTCTGCAGCTATCAGTATATTTTTTCTCTCATTTAGAAAAAAGTAAAAAGAAGCAAACTAATAAATCATTGTTTTTTCTCTCTCTTTTTAAAACTGCTTTACATAAGCCAGGTTATAGAATCACAAACTTATTTGGTGTTATCACCCCCTTTTCAAGGAGGGAAAAAAAAGTACTCCAAGTCTTCCAGACCACGAAACATTTGCACGATAGGACATAATCAAAGATAGAATGTGGGTATCTGCTTTTGCAGGTCTCCTGGATAGCTCCAGTGCCCTCTGGGGACAGAATCACCTATTTGGGGAAACACAGGGTCAGACAAATAACAAAGACAGCAGAAAAAAGTTAATATTTAACTCCTCTTAAAGGAAGCTTTTAGGGATGTGTCTCAGACCTTTTTCGTATTTCACACACAGCCAAGTGGAGAAGAATTAGCAATGTAATTGCTTTACGGAGAAGCACGGTTTTTTGTTCTTTAGAGTTTAATTTTCAAATGATCAAAATTTGTACTTATAAACTTGCAGGCCAAATGAATTATTATAAAAGCGACAATTTCTTGAAAATAGATGAGGTACGGGCTGAGCCCCGGTGACGTAGTGGTTGTGCGCGGGACTGCGGCCCACTGGGTTGGAGGTTCAAATCCAGTAGCAAGGCTGGGCCTCCTACTCCCACCACCAGTGGGTAGTGATGTCCCAAAACAAAAAAAGAAAGAAAAAAAAATAGATGAGGTATTCATGAAAAGACAGGTAAATTAATACACCTTGGGAGGCTTCAGCAACCTACTATTCCACTTAAAAGCGGAGGGTAAGAAAAAGAAAATACCAATTTTATTAAAAATTATATGTATTATATACCAAAAAAAAAAAAAAAAAAAACCCAAAAAAACAAAAAAAGGCTGAGCCCTGCGTAGTGGTTGTGCGCGAGACTGCAGCCCACTGGCACGGAGGTTCAATTCCAGCAGTGGGACTGGGCCTACTACTCCCACCACCGGAGAGCAGGGATGCCTTTAAAAAAAAAAAAAGGCTGAGCCCCGGTGGCGTAGTGGTTGTGCATGGAACTGCAGCCCACTGGGATGGAGGTTCGATTCCTGCAGCGGCTCCACAGGAGCAAAGGCTGGGCCTCCTACTCCCACCACCAGAGGGTAGTGATGCCAAAACAAACAAAAATTATATGCATTATATAAAATTCTACTGTCAAAATTTTAAACATCTACTCTCAATGGAAAAATCATTCTTTAATTATGATATGTGAGTCATATGTTAATATAGAATGTTATTTTACTTCAAAAATAACATTAACAAGTATTCAGAAGATAAAATGAAGCACAAATATAAGGCACTTTGAATAACATCACAGTTAAAGTAAATGACAATGTGACTACTTTGCCTGTCCTCTCCTAATTGTGCTTGCATACCCGCGGGCCACAGTCCCGCACTCAACCACTTAGGCCACGAGGGCTCAGCCCGTATTTCACTAAAAATTGTTAAGCAGAGCTGAGCCCCGGTGGCGTAGTGGTTGAGTACAGGGCTGCAGCCCAATGGGTTGGCAGTTCAAATCCAGAGGGCAGTCTCACACACACACACACACACACACACACCCCAAAAAATTGTTAAGCAGACTAAAAAATGTGAAAATGAGTAAAAAATTTTGCCTATTATAGTTTTGGGTTACTATGCCTAAGCCATCACGATAGCTGGTCCACCAGTACCGGTTCCTAGACAGAGCCACTGAAGGGCAACATTTACATTGACTTCTTGCTTTACCTGCTCATTGCCACGGAGTAGATTCCAACTCCCCGTGACCCACCAGTACAGAACGGCCACTGTGGGTTTCTGAGATTGGAAATCTTTTTACCAGAATAGAAAAACTCATCTTTCCCTTTCCAGTGACTTCTTACTGGGTAGTAAAGTCAATTACCAGATCATAAGCTGTATTGATTCTAATGTAAAAAAAAAAAATCAAACAAAAGAGAAAATATTATCACATATCACTCACAATTCCGGTGAGCAAAAAAATCTCCCAGTGTGTGTATATTACATAGAGAGACGAAGAATGTGAGTTGTAAATGGGGTCAAGATATAAAATATTCCTATAGAAATGCTGCAAGTCAACATTTTTGCTGCTTTTCAAGAGGTAGGAAATGTGATGTGCCTTGTGCAAAGCATGCATTGAGCTTATTGCTTTGGTTTCTTTTCATTCATAACATCTCTTCCATACCCTGCCATAAATTATTTTTCATGTTTCTTATTAAAATCCACTTTTCACTTTGACCTCAATTTTTCCCCCTTTGGTGGCTGTTATTATTGCTGGCTAAGTTGGTAGAATATACTTTGTCTTAAATAATCTTTTCACTTTAGAAACTTTAACATGACCTTGTGATATACTGTCCAATTTTTAAGACTGATTGAAGAACTGTAATAGATTCTGACAACAGGTCTAAACCAGACAGTATTTGTCAGTCTATTAATAACTTTATTATATATAACTGCATTCTTCTTATTAATGGTTTAAAAATAACTTAACTAGGGGCTGAGCCCCAGTGACGTAAGTGGTTGGGTGCGGGGCTGCAGCCCGCGGGCTTGGCGAGTCAAATCCAGCGGCGGCTCTCAGGAGCTGCACGGGGTAGCGCCCACGACCACCAGAGGCAGTGATGGCCCCCCGCCAAAAAAATACAAAAAAACCCAACTATTTATTATTAAACATAAAATTCAGTAGTCAAAATTAATTCATATTTAAAAAGAATTTTAAAAGGTCTTCTTGGCTTTTAATATAAATGATATTTAATATAATTTTTTATTAAATTGTTAAGGAATCAACTAGGAAAAATTTAGGTGAGCATGTAAAGCAATAAAAAATGAAAAATAACAAACCCTGTGAAAGAAGTCTACCAATAATTTAGTCTTTATTAATTGGAACACAATTTTAAATAAATCTTTCTGAACTTATGATATAGAGTACAAATCTTCCTTTAGACAAAGCTTCATTAAATAAGAGAACAGTTTCATAATTTATCCACAACTGAGGGCACATGAAAATTCTTTAGAAAACTCTCTAAAGCTGTCCAATATTAGATTTCCATTTTAATCTGTGAAATTTCTTTTTTTAACAATGTAAGTGAGTCTAAAGTATGGTTGTTTCTTTGTTTACAATTCCACTGATTCCCTGCTTTCCCCATCAGTTCCTTTTACTAAAATTGGGGAGGATGTCAGATGAGTTAGTTTTGTTATTTAGCAGGTCTTATTTTTTAAGCCTGATTCAAACTCATTTTTTTAAAAGTATTTATTAGGGTCCTAGCTTTAGTCTTGTACTTTTATTATGTGTTCATGTTCTCAATTTTCGACCAAAGGAATTGCTCATGGATGGTAGCCTTTAGAGACTATGAAGAGTTTATGTGGGAAACATTTTTATCTGTGGATGAGTGAGTGCAGGTTTCTAGGTAGGAACCCACAACTTTTCAAGAAATTCTCAAATGGGCCAGTGCCCCCGCTCCCAAAAGATTAAGGACTAGCATACTCATATTAGAACTATTTCAGTTACTAGGAAATAAAAATTTAGGGAAGCAAAGAGAAGCATATTTTTTAGTCTATGAATGGTAGCTGGAGAGTTATACATTAAAAAACACTTCTTCTAAACAGACATACAGTTCTCACACAAGAGGCCAGGAGCTGGGGCTCTTACGAAGGTTTGGTAATTTATCTTAAACAAACAAGCCTTTCTTCCTTGCGTTGGCATATCTAAGTTTTTTCTTCAAGAACAGAGCACACAATAAAAAAATCTATGAGGTTGAAAACTGCATGAATTAGGAACACCAATATTAGACATCTTTATGGAGGTGTATTCATAACTATCTTACCTTTACATTATTCTATTTTCTGATATACTTAGATTAAAAGGCTACCAAAAGAAATAGACTTGAATTTTATTTATTAAAAAGCATCAGCACATATTTAAAAAGTATAGACTGCTGCCCATATGAATTAATGAATTCCTATTAATAATTCTGTAGAATCCTCTGGCACCAAGGCTTTTTTAACTAGAAAGTGATACTGATAGAGGAGAAAAGAAAAGATAGTTTTTAAACACAGAAAATCTATATAAAAATATCTTACTTTACATGGGTAAACAACAAAGACATCTCCTGTGTAGGCCTGATTTTCAAAATCAGGAGAAAATATTACAGGATATCTAAGAAAAGGGAACTTACAATTTCAATTTATCACACTTTACTCACTCTCACTGCCACTGAGTCAATGCTGACTCCCTCGCAGGGGCCTCTGTGAGTTTGTGAGACTGTTTATGGGAGTAGAAAGGCCAGTCTCTCCCCGGGGACCTGCTAGTAGTTCCGAATTGCCCACCGTGTGGATATCACAGCTCAACACAACCGCACCACCACCAGGGCTCCTTTCATTTATCAAAAGTGGGCATGAAATGTGGAAGTTGCCACCACAGACTTTCTTCAGCTTAATTCCCCTCTCTTTGCCCCAGGAGCACGAAACATATACTTTATATATCCTACCACTGTTGCTTTAATTAGTATTTAATACTATTTTAGAAATAATATTCACCTTTTAACTGAAGCTCCTGAATATTTTCATTCATCCTACAGTGTTTCTGTTGTGTAGAATGTAAGTTTGGGGTTGCCCGAGGAGGGGGCAGGAGGGAGAAGGAAAAAGAGGAGCTGATACCAAGGGCTCATTAGAAAGTAAACGTCTAGAAAAGAATGAAGGCAACATATGTACAAATTCACCTGGTGCAAGTGATGTATGGATTGTGACAAGAGCTGTAAGAGTCCAAAAATTAAAAAGAATGTACCCTTGGCCAAAAGAGGGTATTAACTGGGGTTATTATTAAGGTGCCTTGGTGGTTCTTTGGATTGGGTGTTGTGCTACTATTAAGTTGTGGGTTCAAACATAAGCAAATTAATTGTTTTGAAGGACTGTTAATGAAGCAAGACCATTTTTTCTTAAATGGACTAACAAAGTCATATCTGCAGGGATTTGTCTCACTGCATAGTCGCATAATCCATTTGACTACTCATAAAGGAAGTCCTGAAGTTCTACAAAGATCCCAATCTATTCAATCTTCGCCAGAAAACTTGCTTCAATCAAGTACACTGGATATGATTAAGAACAAAACCTAGAGTGAGTGCCCGCATATGAATTATAACTTTGTTATTAATAAACTGTGTAAGTTTGGGGAAACTGCGTAAGTACTAAAAGCACTAGTTTTCTATAAAATGAAGAGAAATGGAGCACTCTGGAAGTATATGGCCGCTGTGAAAATTAAAAGAAAACTTATGCATTTAAGATGTATAGCAAAGTGCCTGACTTTGTGTTCAATAAGTTGGTGAAGAGACTGTGATAGCTATAATGATTTCCTGTTTCTACTGCCTCTGCTCTTAGCTCTAATGTCCACAACCACTTTGCAAACCTGATGAATATAACAGTGATATGAAATGTATAACCTCACACTAGAAGAATTAATCCAATAAAGTAAATTCACTCTACACCTTCTACTTAATATGAATCATCAAGTCATCCTCGGTCATTTGGTACCAAATCAGGGGATAGAGCAAAGAAGCCAAAGAAAGAAACCAGCATGAACATGTGTTTCTTTGTTGACAAGATCATACTGGAAGGAAATCATAAGACGACACAAGGAAGGATAGCAAAGTTGGGAACACAACTAGAAGAAAGCAGAGGGTAGTGATCTGAAAGAGTAAGAGAAATGAAAAAGAGTAGGAGAGGAAAATCTTAGAGGAAAGGCTTTATGCAGAACTACTTTTAAAAAGAGGGTGTAGGAAGTGAAGAAATGAGATTGCTGAAAGCAGGAAAGCTTGAAAGGCTGTAACAAAAGAGCAAAGCATTTTGCAGGGTATAAGAAGCAGAATTACATGGAAGTAAGCTAATCAAATTTTCACAGACTAAAAGTATGATGAGGTATCTGCAAGGCTGGTCTAGACATCCAAAAAACAACACAGAAATGTGCATGCTAACACTTAAGTGCATAGCTATGTTTATTAATCCTACATATAGCTAAGGGGCATTAAGAGAAAATTGGATTCAGTTGTAAACATGGAGGCATTATTAAGGTTTGCCCCTCCAAAGTGTTCATCTACAGACTAATGAGAACTCAGTTTCCTTACTTAGTTTCCTAGTTAATTCTAAAGGTCTGAAATTTCACTCCAATTTCCATGCTAGTACTACAATCTCCCTTGGCTGCCCATCCTCCAAAGAGGGATAGGTGTCTTTCTGGAATCTACTAACAAAAATAAACTTTTAAAAACCAAGGGGAACAGTTCCACACGCTACCGGGTTTTCTCCCCCAAAATCAATTCAATGAGAGCCAAATTAAAAAGAATAGTTTGCTTAAAATTATATTTAACAGCTTACAAGTTGCTGGAATTTAATATATAACCAGACTCAACTCCTCACCAAAGAATGCTATAAATAAAATTGAATAAGCACCAGTCTGGTGAGCAAAAAGGTGCATTGCATCAGACAGACTTGCTGTGATATCTGTTCAAACATACCTGTACCAGTCAAAAGTCCAGCACTTTTCTTTCGTGCATAAGCGCGTAAGTGGTTAGATAGGCTAACAGCACGTGTAAACGTTGTATTGCAATGCACACATGCTCTAAGCTTCACAGGCATACCTATCATTCAAAAGAAAACTATAATCCAGTTCTACTTCAAACAGTGAAATTTTCTTAGCTTAAAGCATGTAGAAAAGTACAATAAAGATGGTTTAAAAAACGCTTAGTGAATTAGCTTAATGGAAAATAAAGAGAAGGAAAAAGGTTCACTATTAGTTTGGTTGTTAGTACTTAGAGCCAACCCATGCTTTTTGGAGGAGAGAAAGAGGAGTGACTTGACCTTCTGAGGGGGTCCCTCTGGATTTAACACTATCATTTTCTTGCAGATTTCTGTGTGAAAGCAGATCATTCCCTAATCCTAAAATACAATCCTATCATTTGAATAGCAGAGTTCTATTGAGAAGTTACAAAGCTTACAACATTAACAATAAAAAAAAGAGTTAAAAAGTCTGGTTGACAAAGTGGTAATTAAAGTGTTTTATCCACAAACTCGTAAAAGGCTCAATACTAAATTAGGCTTTCTGATGAAGGCTGGGAAGAAAGGTGGTAAAACACAACACTGAACAGCTGTGAGACACAACATTTTATTCAGGGTATTTTATGTTCATTACTCTGAATGAGCAATCAATAATGGAAGTTAATGATTTGGAGGTTTTTCCCCCCTAAAATCTTTGTGCAATATAAGTGTTCAACAAGCTAACATCTGAATCATCACAGGGAAGAAAATATGCTGAAATAATAAGTAACTCCTAATTTCTCAGACAGTCCTCAATCCCCAACCCATTTTTCAAATGGGTTTCTTCAACATTATTTTGATAGCCACACTTGTCTTCTTTCTCTGAAGTGTGCTACACTTTGGTCAACACAGCTGACACATCTTTCCTACAGTTTGCCCTACTGAAAAATATTAAAAACTACCAACACTGCAGAAGTCACATCATATGTATCAATAATCCAGAAAAGGCTATATAAGATGAAAGGTTTCACAGACTATTTACAATATAATGTACTCTTTGCTTCAATCAAAATTGCCTTACAGATATTTGGGAAACCATACAGTCTGAGCAAAGTAAAAAAGCCAACATTACTTCATACAACTTTTATTTATTACTCACCCAATGCCAATTATTTATACACATTTAATTGGCGGTTCTAATCAGAAGACCATCTCAGTTAATAGTCAATATTTTTTGTTGGTTTTTTGTTTTATTGGTTTTTTTGTGTGTGTGGGCATCACTGCCTCTCATGGTCATGGGCGCTACCCAGTGCCGCTCCTGAGAGGCGCCGCTGGATTTGAACCGCCAAGCCCGCGGGCTGCAGTTCCGCGCTCAACCACTTACGCCACCAGGGCTCAGCCCAATAGTCAATATTTTTAACCTCCCCCAAACAACAACTAAAAGATCCTGAGCATTCTTCTAATGTAAAACCATAAACCAGACTTTGCAATACAAGATGAATTTTTTTTGTTGTTTTTTGGGGGCATCACTGCCCTCTGGTGGTGGGAATAGGAGGCCCAGTCTTTGCTCCTGTGGAGCTGGAATCGAACCTCCATCCCAGTGGGCCGCAGTGCCACGCACAACACCTACGCCACTGGGACTCAACCACAAGATGAAATTTGACTACTTTATCTGCCACATCATGTGCCAACACAAAATACTCCTTGGAAACACCAAAACTATTGGTTTTACAAGCACGAAGCCAAGTCCTACAGCCTGTTTCATGAGAACTCTAGCGCACGTGCAAAACCCCCAAAGAAATACATTTATACTCATGACGGTTCTCTAGAACCAAACTGTCTCGAAATACAATGAGGAATTGAACAGAGAGGCACTTCTTTAGGTTAATTTACAACACACCACAAACAGCAATCCATTCAGCTGAAAAGGGCTGTTTTGTCTTACATCTGCATGAGCAAAACCAGTAGTTAAATCTTGAGAACATCTTCACTTTGGAGAACTGGCAAACATATGACAGTAGTGTTCATTTTCAGTAATGCTATACTTTTGAACAAAGTTCACCTCCCACCCATTGAACCATTCGCAGTGAACAAATTTGCTTCTTACAGATTTCTTCGTTTTTGTTCTCACCTTATAACCTGACCAAGAATTAAGGCACACAGAACTCAGTGCTGAGCACCAACTGACTTACAGAAATGACAGGATAACAATCAATTTTGTGCTCTGGTTAAAAAAAAAAAAAAAAAAAAGGCAGCTTAAAAGAAATTGAGGAAAAATATTTTCTAAGAATTTTCCATTACAGTAACACATAATTAAACTGTATCTCATAGACTAAAATAGTCACAAATGTCCTCTTACCTGAGTGCATAGTCAAGTCCATTCTTTGTGGCTGATACATCAATGGACTATCTTCACTTAACGGAAGTACACATTTCTGAACAAATCTCTTTCTTGCAGTTTGATTATGGATTCTCTGAGGAGAAAAAGTAGAATTTCTTTCCTCTCCCATCCTTTTATTTTTAAGCAGTTCTATCAGTGTAAGAGACTTTTTCCCACTAGACAGTTCTGGTTTTGTTTCATCACATTCATTTAAGAAACTCAGTCCATCTTCCTCTGATGCAGACACTGATACAGCTTCAGTCTTTAGGCCATTATGGTATGCTTCAAGAGGTATAACATTTTGAGATAAAAAGTCATCGCTGGATGCAAATTTCTGAGCAACAAATGGTCTGGGAATAATACGACGACTGTTCAATGCCTTTATTATTTTCTCGTATTTTTCTTCATTTTGCATCATCTCATTCAGAACACAGATTGGAGATTTGTGAGCATCCCATTTGGTCTTTCCCAGTCTTTTCAGGTGACCTCTAACATGATTTGACAAACCAATTTTGGTATCAAACCAACCACCACAGAGTTGACATGTGTGTTCAGAAGCGGATTCAGACTTCTCTATAGCTTAAAAAAGAAAAAGTTTAAGGGTAAGAACAGAATTTTTGATAAAGTCACCACCCAAAAACCAATGAACTCTGAAATATGATGTGATTGCACCAAATGATCAAGAATGCAGGAAAATCTTAACATTCTGATGTTGAACCCAGTCATACTAGCCCAAATTATCCACGAACACTTACCTTTTCTAACTCGTTTAACAGGTGTCCCTGTGCCAGTCCTTTTGAAATGCTGCATCTTGTCACTTGTGGCTATTTGTTCTGGTGATACAACATGACGGGCTTCATAGCTTAATCCTGCTCTGTGAAGATGTCCCCGAACATGGTTTGATAACCCAACACCTGTTTCAAAGGTTGCTGGACAATAAGGGCAGGATTTCTTCTCAAGAGACAAATCAGACCAATGGAAAACAGAGCTATGCTTTGACAGTGAAGTTTCTGCATTTTCTAAATGCTGAGGATCATGTATCTCATGCAAAAAGTTATCAGCTCCTGCATCTTCATAATACTCAAAGTAAAAACCATCGTTCTGATCATAATTAAGGGTCGTGCTTTCTTCAGGTTCTTGACTTTCTACCTTGCTTTTAAATAGAGGGAATAAGTCTACATGTTCTTGATTAATATCATTATAGGCTTCTTCTTCTAGATTCTGCGTAGTGTAGTCACCTAGTTCAACATTATCCCACGAACTTTCATCTTCTGTTTCATAGCTATCTTTCTTTTCAGCAGAGTTAAGCTTTTGCAAAACAACAACTGTCATTTTATGCAAAAAATCAGGATAGCTATCCAAGTCTTCTCCTTCAACAGAACTTTCCTTCTTAGATTCCTTAACCGCTCTCTTCATAGCTACACGCCGATGTTCTTTGAAACCTTCTGGCCTTTTGGTGTCAGAGTTATTCGAATCTGAAATAAAACTATCACTGTGAGAATTACTTGATGATGAAAATAAATGTAAAGAATTTAATGAACTAGTTTCTTTTTTAAAATGCAGAGGATATGATTCACCTGATTTTTTAATCATCCTGTAGTTTTCATATTTGTGTCGATATAAATAGTTGCTATTTGTCTTGACATTCGATTTTTCTTTTGCTGCTTGATGGAAATACTTAGTTTTTTGGTCAATGCTGTTTTTATCCATAACAGTCTTAGGAGAATTATCTTGATTGCACACATTTACACCCGACTGGGCGATGCTTTTCCGGGCTTTTTGTATTCGGTGTGGCCGCTTATGGAATTTTGAAAAATTACTTGACTGTGAGGCTGATCCAAATGCTCGCTTTACATCTTGTTTTAGAGCAGAGTTCTTTGGAAATGTGGTTGACTGTTGTTTAACTAATGGTTTAGTGCTAACGATATCTATAGGTTCTTCAAGGGTATCATTTTTTCTTTTGTCAAGCCCAAGGGGGTTGCTAAATGAATCAATGCATGATGACGAATGTAGGTATTCCATGTGTTTTTTTAAAAGACTTCTGGCTGAAGTTGTAAAAGGGCACATCTTACAAATGTAGGTAGCTGATTTTTTAGATGACCCTGTGACAGAGACTTTCATGAAAGTCTTTTTTTGCGTTTTTCTCTGGGCTATGTCAGAACTGACAATGGGACACTTTACCACTGCTCCATGGGCAATGCCTCGGTGGCATTCCAATTCATTTTCCGTCACTGCCATGAAGTTACATTCTTCACAGCAGTAGTACCTCTTATCTTTTTCATGGGTTTTAGCATGTTGTACAAATGTTTTAGGGCAATTGGTACCAAACACACACTGAGGGCATTGTAATCGTGCACTCCTTCCTTCATCTTGAAGTTCTTTCAATTCACGAATTTCCTCCATCAACTTCTGCCTTCTTTCTTGGTGAATAATCATATGCTTTAGAAGTGAGTTGCGGTCTCGAAATGTCCGTCCACATTCTCTGCAAGCATATGGCCTTGGAACGTTCAGATGGCGAAAGTGACTGTTTCCATCTAAATGATACATCATATGCCTGTGGAGGTGCTTCTTCTCCCTAAAATTCACATTGCACTTTGTACAGGGGTAGAATGATGGCTCTTCGTTGCTGAAAGTAGCGGGGGACTCGGAATCACTCTCTTCACATTTCTTTTTTAAGGAATTTGTAAGAAAAGTGCTTGTATGAACAGGTGAACTATCTTCTCCACACTTATCTGGGTTATATATTAGATGTTGAAAAGCATCCCCAGATTCCAAGTCTTCATCAGTTGATTCAGGCTTCACTTTTGATAATGCATATTTCTGTGAGTCTATTGCTTGTATTTCTTCATTTTGCTCTAGAAAGTCCACTTCTAGCATTTTTGATTTACTGGGTACAGAATTAGACTCACTGAAGCAATCTTCAGTGTAACGAGTTATCTTGCTTACATCCATTTTCCGCTTTCTCTTCTTTTCTACACCTACTTTAGAGTGTACTGGAGCTTTATCTACTGTATCCTCATTTGTCATAAGAAACTGAATGAACTCTTTTTGGGGGTCCCAGTTTGTGTCGTTTTCTGACCTAAATTCTTCTGTACCTGAGGAAATTCCTGTTACTGGACTGACACTATCATCTTTTACCAATAAATCTTCACTATCCTCACCCACCTCTACTTGATTTATTAAAGTGCTATCTGACTTTATACTACTCCCTATGGAATTCTGAATGTCACAACCGACTGAAGCAGAGGTAGGTAGTTTTTTAATGGAATGAGTTGGATTCTTAGCATGTGGTGCATCAGGTAACAAAAATAAAACTTGGTGTTGACTTGCATTCTGTGGTGTCGAGAGCTGGAGATCAGCTGCCACCTTCGAAGTTGAACAAGGTTCTATTGTTGGCTGATCCACAGGCTGTCCAGTGGTTGATGAAACACTGCCTTTATTCATATTGGAAGTCTTGGTTAAGGAGGAGTGCGAAACTGGTCCATTAACAGCAGCTCCTTTAGGCAAGATAAAGTTTTCACTAGAAACAGTAGGAGCACCAGCATGTACAAACAGAGAAGACTGGCCCCCGCTTAAGGCTTTTTCAGATTTGTCCTTTGTCAGTTCTTCAGGCAGAATCAAGGTACTGTTTTTCTGAAATGATGTTTGACAATCTTTTGGTTTTTGAACTCCACTTTCTTCCTCTGAGACACAATCACTGCCATCTAGGAGTTCTTCTTTAGCACCAGTACTATCGGTGTTTATCTTCTTCATATCATCCATTTTGTTGACAAGCCCATTAAACACATTTAGTCTAGAAAATAGAAATAATAGTTTTAGATTTGCAAGAAAGAGAAATATACTATTAGATTGCACATACAGAGTTGAAAACATACTTTTTTATAACTTCAGCTTCCCACTTTTCACAGATGTTTTTCTTAGAAAAAAGGAACACTTAAACATAGAAATACTTTAATAGGGCTTCGAAGAATAATTTTTTCTTTGTGCAGGGAAACAATTCAAAATTGTAAATGTATAAAATAAGGAAAGGTATACACAGATATGCACATAATATAAAGGAATGTATTGAGAATAACATTTTTAAGCTTCATGTCAGG
This sequence comes from Nesogale talazaci, assembly GCA_004026705.1. Taxonomy (NCBI): domain Eukaryota; kingdom Metazoa; phylum Chordata; class Mammalia; order Afrosoricida; family Tenrecidae; genus Nesogale; species Nesogale talazaci. The sequence goes on along the minus strand of PVJH01018086.1, from coordinate 32,805 downwards.
GTATATTGAAAATAAAAATGATTTTACTTAAGCAATTTTAATTTACTATAAATCTGAAATATATGTATTGCAAAAAAGAGCACTTCTACTTGAAAGTTCATTCCTAGAAGAAGGTAACAAAACATCTCTCAGTAAAAGAGGTTATCTAAGAAACATATCAGCTATCACCATTAATAGTTTCTGAAGTAATAATGATCCTATTTTTAACCTAAGTATATTTTGCTTCCAAGATACTCTAGTATTCTCCTAAAACCATACCAATCAATCACAGAAACCTATTCACGGGGGCTCACTAAGTCCTTATTCAAGATTATTCTCAATTAGTAAAGTTGAAACTAGTGAAATTTGATTACTTTAAATTCTTATACATAGGGCCCCAGATTTTAGGCATTCACTAGATTAGTTTTTCCATTTTTGAACTGACAGTTTCATAAGCTTAAAACATTTTATTGATGAAACATTATAAATGTTTTGCTTTTAGCTGAATTCAGAGAGAATATAGGCAACACATTCTAAAGTATATTATATTTAATCATGATAACACAATAAAATATTTTTAAAGGAATATAAATTTTTGAAAATTTGGGAATGGATTTTTTCTATTTTTTCTTTGAGCCCTTTGAAATGGTCGCAGCGTAACCATCCTAAAACCAACATAAGCTCTTTGAGGCCATCAACTATGCTCAAATTACTTTCCCATCTCTAGAACTGAGGGCAGTGATTTGCACAGGTATTGAATAATGGACTCAATGAATGTTGAATTAATAAAAGCACTTCACATCAAAAGTTCATAAAGTATAAAAGTGAAAAATATTTTCAATAAATTTTCATTTTAACTCCAGTCAAATAGCATTTCTATTTATTTTTTGGGGGGAGGGGGGGCATCACTTCCCTCTGGTGGTGGTGGGAGCTAACCAGCGCTGCTCCTGAGAGCCGCCGTTGGATTTGAACCGCTAAGCCCGCAGGCCGCAGTCCGCACTCTACCACTTACTCCACCGGGGCTCAGCCCAGCATTTCTATTTTGACTCAACAACTAAAGACCCAATCCTCATGAACAACTTAGAGAGCTATTCAGTAATACTATTGGAAGCACTCCCATACGTACAGCTCCATATTCTGCTTGCTTTTGTAATAGTTGGTGGGAGCTTCAAAAAAGGTCATAAAAGATTGAGTTAAAAGATAATGGGAATTTCCCATGAACCTCCATCCCAGTGGGCCGCAGTCCCGCGCACAACCACTACGCCACCGGGGCTCAGCTCCTTCCCATGAACTTTTAAAAAGTCCTTTATACTTCCAGTTTATTCTCCAAGGCCCTTACTATGTCAGGCAATGCTCTAGTATTAAAGATATGATAGTAGAGAACAAACGCTAGGATCCTATTCTAGGATAAAGAATAAAGCTTTCCCTCAGCCACTGAGCCCCTTCCCTCCAAAGGAAGGGGGTGAAAGGGAGATGATGTCAAGGGATCCATGTGGAAATGTTCAGAAACTGATTGTGGTGGCAACAGTACAAATATGCTTGACGTGCCGTGCCTGAACTATGGAATGACATGATATATACAGCTTTTAAAACCTTTCACATTTTAAAAGTTTTAAATTTTTGTAATTGTTTTAGGATAGCAGAGTGTTCAATATTTAAAAGTGAAAACATTTTCAATAGGGACCGGTGGAACTTCTGGGAACATGAACTCACCACTCAGCTCTTGGCTCAATTTTTAGTCAAACAAGACAGGTGAAAGGGGGAACCATAACATTAGGGGAGAATGGACACTGCAGCAGTAGTTCTCACCTTTCCTATAAGCCTTTCATTCCGTTGCTCATGTTGTGGTGACACCCAACCATACAATTATTTTCATTGCTACTTCATTACTGTAATTTTGCTAGTGTTGTGAATTGCAATGAAAATATCTGATATGTAGGATGCATGAGGCGACCCCTGTGAAAGGGTCATTTGACCCCCAAAGGAGTTGCGAGCCACAGGTTGAGAACAGCTGCTTTTCAGCATTTAACCATTTGAGAGTAAAAGGATATTTACCCAAGGACAGAGTCCAGAAGGAAAGGATAAATGGAAACAGGAAACAGAGAAGAACTAGGCTAAGTGCTAATACATTGTGAGGATTACAAATGATGACAGGAAAACAATTATTTTATGGATTGTTGAATGAAAAGCAATTTTGATTTGCAAACATTCACATCATCTACAGTAAGTTACTGCCCCCCCACACCTGCCTTGCTTTCTATCTTTCTATATGTTGATAATATCTAGTATTTAGATATATTTGTCACAAATGTACATTCAAATGTTATATACACTGCCTAAAAAAATTACAACATCATTCACACTCCCAATAAGTTATTATTTCTATTACATTTGATAGGACCAATTTCATACTTCAAGAAAAATAAAATCTTGGGTAAAAACTGTTCTAATTACTATTTTCTTAATTCATAATGCAGACAAGCACTTATAAACAAGATCCAGCATCCTACATGATATTTTTATATAATAGTATAAACAGCACAAATAAGTATTATAAGTATTCTTCTTTGATATTATCATTTAAACCATCAATCATTTTCCTGTCTCTCTTAAGTCTTGGGGTGGTTTTGATTTTGGCAAGTTTCCACAGTAATAAAAATAGACTTCCAATAAGATCATATTCAATGATATCACCCCAAAATGGTGCTAATGCAGCACCCAGCAGGAGTCTCAACATCACATACACAGAAGTTAAAAACGGGCAGCACAAGCATGTGTTAGGAAGGAGTGTGCAAATGGCAATGAAAAGCAAAGCAAAACTTGATGATATATGAATACCCATTTTAGCATTTCTCATTAAAGTAGGTAGAAAAGTAAAATGCTTTCGTAGCAACAAGCTCATAAAACTGAAGGGCAAGAATTTTTTGGTAAGCAATTTAAGTCTGAAAGATACTTTCTATTCCTGCTTATCATAATCACAGAGGTAGACAAATATATGCTCAGTCAATTTGAAAGCCTATATTAGTTTTTCTCAACAGGAAGCAACGTTGCTAACGAAGTGGTAAATTCAGTGTTAATGAGTGGCTTCACTGTTACCACCTCAGAGGTAAAACCTTCCATGTTCCATGTTCTACCCATCTGTTCTGGTGTTAGAGGCTCAGAGATGGAACAGACGCTTCCCATTTAAAGCAACTTCATTGATACCCCCTGAACAGCAGGGTGGCAAACTATGAGGATATCATGTCGGTTTAAAGACTGCACCCTCATTATCAGAATGGCTTTATTTAAGAGCCTTCCATGGTTTCACATTAAGACTCCAAACTGTTTAGTTCATATATATCAAAAGAATATAGGTATAGATATAGACATATATAAAACAGCTTTCCACTATGAAATGAAGTTAGGAAAAACAAAACAATCAGATCAAATTAAAAATTAAAATATAAAATGAGATACTGAATGAGTAAAGTTTTGTTTTACACTTAAATATGGCTGATTTGCCTCAATAATTACCTCTCCACAATTCTTTTTCAGGTTAAATTGGGAAGATATTCTTAGAACATCAATATTAATAACACAGTATCAGAAATTGATTCATTAAGCTAATATCGTTTAATTGAAAATTTCAAAACATATTATAACTATCAAACATTCAAAATACAGTTCTTTACTTAATAGCCATATTCAAGACTTGTAGCTATTGCTCTGAAATACAATATAGGACAATAGACTATCAAAATCTGTTGCAATAAATAATGGACTTAGAACTTAACATCAAAAACTACATCATTATATTCATGTGGATGCCTGTGTAGTTTCCATAAATCATCTGATCTGTAAGCTATTTTACATTGTATTAATCATATTCAAATAGATAACAGAGCCATCAATACTTCAAAAAAAACAATACTAGCTACTATCCAGGTACAGAACCTATTAGAAATAGGCATCATTCATTATTTAAATTTAAAGCAGGCAAGTTTATAAATTATAACACACAAATTGGTGTTATATTATTTGAACCTCCTAAATCTAAATGGTTTTTCTATATTAGGATTATTTTTAGCAAATATTTCAGCATCATTACTATGTGTTCTCCCATGAAATCATATAATTTGCTTTGAACTGATTTAAAAACATACTTAAAAAATTCACACACGCTATAAAAAGCTGTAAATGGAATTTTACATCTACATAAAACATATTTCAGGTTCTAGAAAATCATAATGAGTTCTACAGCTATAACTGCCTGTAGTTATATGCTGTGAACATTAAAAAAGTACAAAGGTCAGATCTGTCTTCAGGATGACAGATCATCACTTATATGCCTCAAGCTAGACTTATTGTCTCAGAAATCTCAAACATCAGTATTTTTGCAAACTATCAGCACTTGCTATAACACCCTCACTACACTACATCTTGAGGTTACTACAGAAGAAATGAGGTGATAATTGCATATTAACATAATTATTCTGTAATCCCTCTGAGCAAGCTTCCTAGGTCACTCAGTAATTCAGATTAGCTACAACCTTCCTGTCATCAAATCTATGCTGTCCACTTTCTGTTCATGAATAATTCTTTTTAAAAAGAAATTAGCTTAATATCATTCTTTTATGTACATTATTAATTGTATTTATTGCAAGTAGGTTAACATTTTTGAGTACTTATTACAGAATTCCAACCTTTGTCATGTCTTATAATTTCACACAAAAATAAAAGTATGATCTGCTCTCATTCCACATTAGTTCATTAATAACTGTATTACAAAATTCTAAATAAATTATAACACTGCCCACAAGCTGATTTATAGTCAGGATCTGTCAGGTTTTCACGAACCTCATGTTCATGTGCATCATTTTTGAGAACATGTAACATACTCAGTTGGTGTAGGAGTGGGTCAAGAAGAGCAAACTATTCACAACTGTCACCCTAATTGCAAAAGAAGTCTTAATTAACTGAACTCTTACCACATTTAAAATTACTACAGCATTGGAGTCTATGTGCGCACTATACACAATGTACAAACATAGAAATCTAAATCCTACACAGTCTCTAAGGCAGGTACCCATGCTATGATACAATCATCCTAGGAATAAGGCACCTGGCTTTACATGCCACCACAGAGAGGAAAAACTGACACAGAACATTCACAAAAGTATCAAGCAGGAGTTTGTAAAAATCATGCTACACGATAAGTGAACACCTGCAATCAGTCTACATACAAAAAACCTGCAAATGTTTAAAAGCTTGGAATATAAATGGTCAACTAGTTTGAATCAGAGAGAAAACCAGCTCAAGATCAAGAACTAGAAACAGTGACCATCCAGCATTGGAACATGTTGTCTTATGCAACAGTAAATTTGAATGGTTTAACAGGCTAGACTGATCATTTGTCAAAAACACTGTAGACGGGAACGTGGTGGGGTTGGAGGTCAGATATTTGATTGCCAATGACCTTTCTATTATGTGCTATAATTAGTTCATTTCTTTGTACATATGCATAAAGAAACAGTGAAAAAGAAGGGTGAGGATTACACCACTGGGCCTTAAAACAATATTTTCGAACTTCAAAAGTAACCAATGTCATACTTTAGACCAGCAGTTCTCAACCTGCGGGTCATGACTCTATGGGGGTAAGGTGATCCTTTCACAGGGGCTGCTTAATTCTAACAGTATCAAAATGACAGTTATGAAGTAGCAACAAAAATAATTTTATGGTTGGGGGTGACCACAACATGAACTACATTAAAGGGTCATCATGGCATTAGGAAGGTTGAAAACCACTGCTTTAGATAAGAGATAAGTTGGGAAATGTACTCTTGAGGAATTTGGTAAAGTCTAAATAACACACTGAGGTCACAGTGCTATCTACATCACAGAAATTCTGGATTGTCTGAGATGTTTTCTAATATGATACTAAAAATTGTCACCGAATGTGAACATGCACAGACCATGTATTAATTTATGAAAAAGCACAAAATTTTATGAAAAATAAAATACACTGAACACAGTATATCATTGCTGGTGACATTTAGAGATGTCATGACAAACTATACATGTTTTTAATACCTACCAGAAAATTATATTGAACTCTCTAGGTGACGGGTTTTTTTTGTCAACTGGCCAGGCCAGGATTTATCCAAGATTTGTGTTCTAACAAAATGTGATCAACTCTATGATGGGATCTTCTGTGAGCTGCCAAGCAGCTATGAACAAGCACAGGGTTGAGTGTTGCTGTTTGTTGTTAGAGGTCATTGATTTGGGTTCTGATCCATAGTGACCATATCACAACAGAAGAAAACAATGTTGGTGCTACACAATTGTTCCCATGCTTGAGTCTATTGTTGCAGCATTGTGTCAACCCATCTCCAGATGGAGAGCTACTCCCTTAATCAGATTTAAGAGGAGGAAGGTTCACCAGAGATGTGGCCTACTCTTCTGTACGTTAACACTGTGGAAAAGAGTGCCCACTTCTTTTTGGGGGTCTGGACCCTGCATCTAGTTCATGTTCCGGTGCTAACAGCACCGATTCTTCTTTACTTTCATATTCAAGATCTAACTTTTACATAAATATGGGGCAATGGAAAATCCTATGGCTTGAAGCCAGGCACCTTGGTACTCAAAAGTAACACCCTTGCCTTTCAACATTTCAAAGAGGTCTTGTACAGTACATTTTACCTAATGCAAGGCATTGTTTCATTTCTTGACTGCTGCTTCCATAAAAATGAATTATACATCTAAGCAAGCCAAAAATCCTTGACATCAATCTTTTCTATTGGGTAGGTGTTGAAGGGCAGTTGTGAGGATTTTGGTTCTCTTTATATTGAGTTGTCATCCATAGAGAATCCTGTAATCCTGCATTTTCCACAGTGCATCAAGTCCTCCTCATTTTCCGCAAACAAGCCTGTGTCATCTCCATATACAGTTGTAAACCTTCCTTCAATTCTGATACCAATTTTTTAAAAATATAAACACAGCTTCTCTGATGATTTGTTCACCATACAGAGTATGGTGAATCCCATAACAAGTATGGGATTAGGGCACACGCTTCTTGATTTTAAACCAAACACTATTCCCCTGTTAATATATTGACACAATTGTTTTTGATCCATGTACAGGTAGGTTCAGCATAAACACAATTAAGTGTACTGGAATTCCCATTCTTCTCAAGGTTACCTATAGTTTGATATAATCCATACCATTGAATAGCCTTTGCATAGTCAATGAAACACAAGCAAACATCTTTCTGGTGTTCTCTGCTTTGAGACAATACCCATCTGACATCAACAATGATATTCCTTGTTCTATGTCAGCGATTCTCAACCTGTGGGTCCTTACCCCTTTTGGGGTTAAGCAACCCTTTCACTTTTTACGTCCTCTTCTGAATCTGGCCTGTACCCATGACAACGTATTGCTGCAACTATTGTTCGATGATCTTTAGCCAAACTTTATTTGCATGTGATCTATGACATTTTCCACAATAAGCTTCATCAGCTGCTGCAACATTTCAATTGGTTTTTAATCAATTCCTGGAGCAGTGCAACAATAACCTTTTTCCTTCAGTATTTACTCGTACTCTTCCTACTGAATGGTTGAATGCTGATTCATTTCTCTGGTCCACCTTTTGATGCTTTCTGTATTGTTCAATAATTTTCACATAGACACAATAACTTGAGGCTTGAAACTTTCTCTTGAGTACTTTCGGTTTAATGTATACTGAAATTTATTCTTCCTTTCAGTTTCTAACTCTGGCTTTGTATATTTCAGTTTTGCTTTGTCTTCTTGAAAAAAAATAATTATCTCACTTCCAATATCAGCTTGGAAGAACTCAATTAAAAATTTCATTTTTGGCAATTCTATAGAGTATCTTTTCATCTAAATGTACATGTAGTATCTGATATGTTAATGAAATGCAAAGGTATTCAAATAAAAAGTATGATATTCTCGTTGAAAGCTGGAAACAAAATACAAATGGAAATTTTACTTTCTATAATAGTATTAAATGTGAATTGGCATATTAATCTTTATTATATCATCACTTATTCAACTTAAGTTTTAGGTTTATTTGAAATCAGTTAAAAAATTTTAGTTCTTAAGGACTTGTCTTTCAAGAAAAATGCTCCAAGGTCATTACGATTGTCTTCTTGAGGGGCAGTGATTTATTTGACACAGCCCTTCTAGTCTTAATATTTGTGATTCCTGCTGGATGAATTTCCTTGCTTTCTTATAGAAATCAGGGGAAGATGCTGATAATTATGATTCAATTGTCAGTGATTGCTAACAGGGTTAACTGCAATTGCAAAAAGTCAGAACGATAGCAAAGGAGAGGGGATTAGTCAAATATGTCATCCTGCTGGTTATGAGTCATCTCAAAAGCAAGGAGATATTCTTCCTACTATCAAGAAAAAGGAGCCAGAAGTGAATTGTGTCATATGGATGATGGATGGAACCCTCCTCTGCCCAGGAGGCAGAACTGTGACATCAGAGGAACATGGAGCAGCAGAGGCGGCAGCACCAAGAACACGAGACAAAGTGGTCACAGGTTATGGGGCTGAGTCCCTTTGGAGAGGGGTATCCCAGAGCAGAGGCCTAGGAATCATGAGGCTGAAAGCCTGGGAGAGGCCTGCCTGTGGGAACTGGCTGAGAGGTTGTCCTGACCTAGGAACTACATGCTGAGCATTTCTGATACTGAACGATAGCCTGTTAATTTATTTAATAAACACCGTAATTTGAGTATTTTTATGACCATCGTAATGAATTAGGAACATGAGAAACAATGTGTTATGGGAGGGATGATTAGTATATACAGATTAAGAAAGTTGGAAGGATACCAGCACGTCTGACCCTTGCATATCACAGTAATGGGTCTTCCTCTAACTCTGATGCTGAGTTCTTTTTCATCTATTCCAGCTTTTTGGATTATTTGCTCAGCATACAGATTAAATAAGTATAATGAAAAGATACAACCCTGACAGTATACCTTTACTAATTATAAATAAAAAAGCTTGCCCCTGTTCACTCCAAATGATTGCCTATTAGTCTTTAATAGATTCCCAAACTTGTTTGCCATTCCCCTACGCCCCATCCCAGCTTTCCAGGAAAACACAAAAACATTACTCAGCATCGCCTAGCAATTTAAAACTTTTGCACTATAGCCCAAAATTCAAGAGTAAGTGTAGCCCTCCCCCATCTCCCAGAGAAACACTCATCTAACTGAAAACATTGCAGTGCATAGTAATTTAAAACTACAAGTAGTTATTAATAATCAAATGTATTTCTCAAACAATTATGATATAAAATAATTTTGGCCTTAAGAAAACGAGGACGATTCCGGGGGAAATAAAAGAAAAGAAAACGAGGACATGGTCAAGAGCTGCAATTATGTGGCAACAAGGAAATGAGAGATGTTTTGATTTCAATTCACCCAACACACATAAACAAATGCTATCAACAGAGCATAACCTACTATAAAAGACAACAGCCAGTATGTTCAATTGATGGTGCCTGTGTGAAGTCTTCATAGCATAGTGGTTATGACTTGGGCTCCTCACTCGCAAGGTCAGCAGTTTGAAACCACCATGGGAGAAAGACGGACCTTTCTACTCCTATAAAGTGAGTCTCGGCAGCTCCTAAGGGCAGGTCTACACTGTCCCATAGGGTTGTTAGGCGTCAGCACTGACTGGATGACAGTGAATATTTGGTGTGGATCCAATCTATCAATCAGACCCCAGTCTGATAATGCCTCCTTGGAAATAGGGATTTCTCTTTTTCTTAACCGTTCTATTGAGGGCTCTTACAACTCATCACAATTCATATATACACATCTACTGTATGCCGAGCACATTTGTACATTTGTTGCTATCATCATTCTCAAAACAAATGATTTCTAGTTAAACCCTTGGTATTAGTTCATTTTCCTTTCCTTCTGCGCGCTCCCTCCCTGATGACCCTTGATAATTTATAAATTATCTTGTCCTATCATACACCGTCTGATGTCTCCCCTCACCCACTTCCGTGTTGTTTGTACTCTAGGGAGAAGGCTATATGTAGATCCTTATAATCAGTTCCCCCTTTCTATCCCACCTACCCTCCACCCTCCTGGTATCTCACCACTGGTCTAGAGGGGAACATCTGTCCTGGATTCCCCATGTTCCCGGTTCCTATCTGTACCAGTGTACATCCTCTGGTCTAGCCAGATTTGTAAGGTAAAATTGGCATCATGATAGTGGGGGGGGGGAGAAATATTTAAGAATGAGAAATACTACCTCCCCCCCCCAAAAAAAACAACAAGAATAACAAAAGAACGAAAGTTACATGTTGCTACACTGTACCCTGACTGGCTCATTTCCTCCCTGGGACCCCTTATAAGGGGATGTTGCTTCATCTACAGATGGGCTTTGAGTCCCCAATCTGTAATCTCCCTCATTTATAATAATATAATTTTTAGTTCTTTGATGCCAGATACCTGTTCCCTTCAACATCTTATGGTCACACAGGCTGGTGTGCTTGTTCCTCGTAGGCTTTGTTGCTTCTGAACTAGTTAGTCCCTTGTTTACTTTCAAGCCTTTAAGACCCCCCAGGCGCTATATCTTTTGATAGCCGGGCACCATCAGTTTTTTTCACCACTTTTACTTATACACACATTTGTCTTCAGCGATCACGTCAAGAAGATGAGCATCATGGAATGCCTATTTAATACAACAAAGTGGGGCTGAGCCCTGGTGGCCTAAGTGCTTGAGTGCGGGACTGCAGCCTGCGGGCTTGGCAGTTCAAATCCAGTGGCGGCACTCAGAAGCAACACCCACGACCACCAGAGGCAGTGCTGCCAAAAAAAAAAAAAAAAAAGAACAAACAACAACAAAAACAACAACAACAAAATAACAAAGTGTTCTCGCATTGAGTAAGTACTTGAGTGGAGGTTCAATGTCCATCTGCTGTCTTAATACTAACCCTGTAAGTATATACATGTAGAACTATTTCCCCATCATCATATATAAATATACTTCTTGTTTTCTTTCTTTTTTTTTTTTTTTGACATCACTGCCCTCAGGTGGTGGGAGTAGGAGGCCCAGCCTTTGCTCCTGGGAGCCGGAATCGAAACTCCATCCCAGTGGGCCACAGTCCTGCACACAACCACTACGCCACCGGGGCTCAGCCCTAAATATATTTCTTTTAATAAACGAAACACTGACAATTTCTCCCTTGTACCTCTTTGCTCTTCCTGCTTGCTTGGACTCAGCACCTGCCTTCATCCTAGGGCAGCCCACATGGACAGTCACCCTTGGAAGCTGTCAACACCCTGCCATGTTCCTGGCCACTCTGGGACCATATAACTCTGCACTTACTGGCCTATGATCTTCCAGCTTCTCACTAAGCTTTCATGCTTTATCAACCAGGTCTGTATGCCTGAGGGTCTCTGGCTAACCTTCTACCCCTTGGACTTTGAACTGCACTGGGATGCTTTCTTTATATAAAATTCTTTCTTATAAACATATGAGAGTCACTAATTTTATTTCTCTAGAAAACTCAGCCCAACACAATGACTAAAAGAGACTTCAATGAAATTTCTAATTTTTCTTAGCATTAATCACTCAATCAAAATGTACTGCCACTAGTTTGTGTGTATATGCATTTATTGTACTGCAATCTAGCTGAAAAATACAATACATAGACATGTAACAACTGCCATACTTAAAAAGCAACAGTGAATATACCAGTATACATTTTATAGTTCAAAAGATATAAAGGTGCCAGAAAATACTGAGACAAAAAAATAAAAAGAAGACTCAGCACATTGGACTTTATCTAAATTGTATAGTGTTAAGCAAAGAACAGATATTAGAAGCAGAGATTTGGGTTTGAAAATATGGCTTCAACTTCCAGTGTAGAGGAGTTAATCTTCCTTAAACTACAACAGCTTTGTCTTTTAAATAGAATCACTAACTTAAAAAGTTGTATGGATGAAATACACACTATATGCATGAAACATATAATGTAGCACAGGGCCTGACAGTAATCACTTGCCAAGTATTAATTCCCTATGATCCTTTTTCATTTACAAAATTTTACTTTAAAGAAACCTCAATGGTTGAGTTGAAGGGTAGATATAGCTGAGATAGTTATTGCTGAGGAATTCTTCAGTTTAAAGATCTTTTTCCCACCAATAGTATTACTGGCATATAATTCATATTGTAAGAGTCAATAGTTTACCACTACAATCCGTTTTAGAAGATTTTCCTCATTCTTGTACTCATCATTATTAGCTGCCCATTTCCCCCAAACCCCCTTTATTACCTCCAAGGAACCATTACTCCAGCTACTGTCTTTATAGATTTACCCATTCTGGATTTCATGTAAAGAACATAAACAATAAAAACAGTAGCAAAGTAAAACTTCAATCAAAAATAAAGTAGAAAATATTAAAATGCTAAGGGATATGGACACCAAACTTTAACGTAACTAGATCAACAGGCACCCATTTTCTGATGCATTTTGCAAGGTTGCAAGGCTATTCACATCCCTGGAACATAGCCAGAGGGGATTCACCAGGATCTTCATCAATGTCTATTCCCCCTTCACTTTACAAAAAACTGAAATAGCTTTAAAATGCATCAAAAGGAAGATCAAGTGGTAACACATTTAAACCTAACTGTATTTACCACAATCAACTTTACAGTGTTGTGTTGCTAACAGGGCTATTCACACTCTTTCTGAGAGCTGGGCACCATCTAGCTTCTTCACCACACTTTGCCATACCACCCACATTTTCAGTGATTCTTTTCATGAGAACAAGCATTAAGCAGGGACATGTCAAAAGACCTTAATCTTAGATTGAGGCTAGAATTCATTCATGCCTCTACAGTTTCTATGTGTGTCTGGTTCACTTTGGAGACATCATTGCCATTTTATGTTAGAGAACATTATCAATCATCCTGGTATATCACTTCCACTGCCATCAAGTCAATGCTGACTGATCCTACAGGACACAGAGATCTTTTCTTAAAAGGGGGGTTGGGGACCCAATGTAAGAGAGAAAAAGAGTGACAATTCAAATTTATTTTGGTTTGTTTTCCATCTACGTGTTGCTTTAGGTTGCAATGATTTGGAATCAATTTGGTGGCATCTGAGTTTATTTTTGGTTTTAATTGATGTTTGTGTCAAACACAGTTTGAAACTAAAATGAGCAGAGAATAAACTAAGCAAATATTAATAAAAAAAATGGCTCATCAGAGAAACATGGAATTTAAGGTAAAGTAAAATATAAGCCTGCTAAAGAATATTATTATGTTAACATGAAAATGTTCTTTCTTGTTCTCGACAATCTTAAGTTCTAAACATTGGTTATTAATTAGTTCCCAGATTAAGATAAAATGCTTATCCTCCTCCCTCATGTTTTTGCTAGCTACACACTTACCCGGACCACCGCCATTTAAAACAACATCGCAAACATCCTCTTTTCTCACCTAGGCTACCTTCTAACATCCACTTGCACTAATATGGCCTTTATTTCCATAATCCATCACTGTCTAACACACTGAATAGTATATGGCCCCCACACCTCTCCATGAGGATTAAGTTTAAATGGTCCATATTTCTGCCTATTAACCGAAAATCCCAAGAGCCTAGAAAAGTGTCATCCAGAATCTTGATATTACATACTGCTTCAGCATGTAGAAACCTCTGATAAAAGAGGTCTGAGAATTCAGAATTCCTTAGGGAGAAAGCAATGGCAGCCAGCAAAAAAAAAAAAAAAACGGAAAACTGAATGCTACTGAGTCTTAGTTCATCAAAAACAACACACGAATAGATTCTTATATTTTCTACTCTCTCCCTCCTCCTATCATTTCCTTTATACGCCAACTTTTCTCTTATCTTTCTTTCCCAATTTCAGAATTCAAATTCAGAAATAAGGGCTGAGTCCCAGTGGCGTAGTGGTCATGCGCAGAACTGCGGCCCACTGGGTTGGAGGTTCAAATCCAGCAGCAAGGCTGGGCCTCCTACTCCCACCACCAGAGGGCAGTGATGCCCTCCCCCCCCCAAAAAAAAGATTCAACCTTAATTGATGACAATAAGGGGAGTGCTTGAGTCCAGTGGAGAATAAGTTCACCAAAAAAAAAAAAAAATCAGAAATAGGCAGGTTTAAGAGTACACATAGATACACGTTTGCTTGAACTTAAGTGGATACAGGTTATTATACAAGGGGTCACTTTGATTTAGTTGGCAAGATTTTATCTTTGTTAAACGTTATATGGCAGACATTCTCTGTAAACTGCATTAATTACATCTCCAATATAAAGATTTTAAAGGAATTTTATTTAAAGTGTGTATGCAATAAATAAACACTGGCATTTACTTTCATTTTGAACAAAACTTTCAGGCCAATCCTAAAAATACCACCATTTTGCAAAATTCCAATAAACTGTTATGGATTAAATTATGTTCCACTCCTTAAATTGGTGTTCCCAAGTCCTAAAATCTATAAAGGAGTCACCTGGTGGGGTGGTTGGTTAGTTCAATGAAGGGGAATGTTATCTTCCTTTAAGTTGGATCATGCTGCTATAAATCCTGTGTATAGTGTGTCCCTTGGTACCTGGTATAAATTTTCTTCTTGTCTACCCTCCAACGCAAGTGCTACTGATACAGTGAAGGAAAGGAAAACATTTGCAAATAAATATAAAGTAGAAAGAGTAAAATGATCAGAAATAGGTCATTGGAAAAATGTTAGATTATATTTGAACAATACTCAGACCATCTTATATTTTTTTCAGACCATTTTAAAGAATAAAGGGTGAACAATGTAAAAGACTTAGAGCAGCAGATAATAGTATTTGAGAAAGAAGATCAGAATTTAAGGATGCGATAACTGAAATTTTTTGATAAAAAGAGTTGGCTGATGTATTCCATCTCACTGAAGCATTATTAGAGGAACAAAAAAATAGGGAGGTTCGTAGAAGTTTAACACAGTTACCAATGGCCTCAACATCTTGAAGGTCATCTATGTGAATTAAAAAAAGATTTAAAAAAAAGGAAAAAGATCAGGTCTATACAAGAAATTGACTCCAGTGGTAAACCTAAACCTCACCCTCATCTCAGGCAGTAGAATCAATCTCTGACTCTCCTGCACCAGGCCCATCCTTCTCAACAGTTGACATCTTTCCATCATCTTCTCCTACACCATCTAATTATGAATTGTCATGCTAACTCATAAATGTCAGTAGTCAAGACACGGATGGAACCAAAAATGTTCATCATGATCTTTTTCTCCCATATCAAAAACTGTTTGAAGAATTCTTTGTTTCTTTAATTTTTACAGGATTGTGTACTTATCCAGTTTTCCTTCCACTCGTCAGTACCATATGTAGTCCTGTTATTAGTTACTGTGTACTATATTACTATGTTTAGGAGGATCTAGTACATTTGGAATTGTTTCTGCTTCATAGACACAAAAAGACAACGTATCTACTATATACTAATATCTGACTGATAAGAGAAAAGAACTATATGCACCTATTCGAAATGATCTACAAATTTAACTTACTGTCTTTAGGAACAGGCTTTATTCATAATAGACTGCATACACATTCTTCACTGAGCTAGATTCTAAAGATATACTGAAAAGAAATGAAAATAAAGAATTACAACACAACAGAGTGCTATGACATGGATAACAAATTTTGAGCAGCATACAGGAAGTACAACATTCACGTATTTGTTTATAAAGTCTTCATTGACAATAAAAGGAGAATCAGAACCTACTCCAGTTTTTCTATTCACTCTCTACCTCACATCATAGATGTCTTCCCTATATAGGTCTCTAATGAGAAATTCTTCTAATTAACCGACATACTCTGCCTGGTAATTTCTTTGTTGTTGTTGTTGTTGTTGGCATCACTGCCTCTGGTGGTCATGGGTGCTACCCAGTGCCGCTCCTGAGAGCTGCCGCTGGATTTGAACTGCCAAGCCAGCGGGCCGCAGTCCCGCACTCAACCACTTACGCCACCGGGGTTCAGGCCGTCTGGTAATTTCTAACTATAACTAAAGACTCCTGGGAGCCCCTCTCCCATTTGTTTGTAGATTTTGGTGTTAAATATTGAAGAGACTTTCCATAGAAGAAGGCGACAGACAATAAACTAATCATTATCTTAAAGGAACATGATGTTCTAGTTGAAAAGATTTTTAATTTATTTTTTTGTTTTTTTGGGCATCACTGCTCTCCGGTGGTGGGAGTAGGTGAAAAGATTTTTTAAATGAAAAAGGCCTCATTTCACACAAGGCCTTAAATTTGCAGAGGGATTATTAAAATGACTCACCGTTAGGGAGCTAGTTTAATGGCAATGCCTTAGATATTCTGACTTAACCAGACAACTAGCATACTATTTAAATCTCTTCTACTTGAAATCACTATTGACAAAACCATTTAATTCTCCTGGAATCCATATTTCTAGGCGCCTGGCATTGGGAAGACTCACCCAGGTCCTCTGCCGTTGGCGTCCTTTTGAACCTTCAGCCTCTAAGTCACTGCTTTCCTAAAAGTCACCATTCAGTCTAACCATAACCAACTAGGCACTACAACTGATATTTTTCCTTCAGCAGTGGGTTCTTTTAAAAAATTAACTGCTTCAGTTCCCAGAAGCAGGAACTCCAGGGCCTAGTTAGGAGGCTATGTTTTAGGATAAAGCGAATATCCTTAATGATTCTACAATCCCTGCAGAGTTTTGAAGTTATCAACTGCAAAATTACTATGATAAAACAACACTAACAATGGCTGACCAAGAAAGGGGGTGGGGGTGTTAAAAAGGCTCTTGAAAAAATGGAAATAAAAGACCATGGAAATTTTCCATGAACCTTTTGAAGACTCCTGCATAATTCACTTTCACTCTTTCCTTTGCTTTAACTTTTAACTGTTCCCTCAACTTTCTTGTTATCTTCAGGGTAATGCTGCTTGATTTGAACTATATCTAATTACAACAGTTATATTGTTACACTAAGTTTTTGGTATAAATCTGCCCACTAGGTTTTAAAAATTCAAATCATGAATTGGTGATCGTATTCTTGAAATATAGTTAGCCCACATTCTTCTGATTCCTACTCTTCTTCTACTTTATCTCACTCTTGTCCCTTTAGTCAGCTATTCTTTCTTTGTCCCATAATTGGAAATAAAAGACCATGGAAATAAACCAGTTATCAGGCATTTCTTTGCTTTTCACAGTGCCAAACACACATCCTTTAGTTACTCCAAATATGAACTAACTCCAAATATGAGTTCCTTATGAGCTGTAAAGGTTAAACCCTGTTTTCTAAAACTCCATTTTCTATCAATAGTGGCCACATTCACTTCTTGCCTAGATTATTGAAACGTCCACCAACTCAGTCATCTTGGGGTTGTTGCTTCTTTTCACAATGCCGAAAAGCATAAATTCTTTAAAATGCAAAAATATTCGCTGAAGATCATCCCAAAGCAATTGCAGCAGTACACTGACAGGCAAAAATTCATGCTGGATTCAGTAGAGGAAGTAAAACAAGGGATATCATTGCTGATTATCAGATGGATCTTGGCTGGGCGCAGAGATTCCTAGAAGGCAGTTTCCTTGTATTTTATTAACTGTGTTGAGGCATTCAACTATGTGGCTCAGAACAAACTATGGACATCCTTAATAATGGCAAATTCCAGAACACTCCAATGTGCTCATGTGGAACCTGCATATGGATGAAGAGGTTAACAGAACACAGGAATACTATATTGTTTAAGATCAGGAAATGTGTGGTATTCTCTCACCAGATTTGCTCAATCAGTATGCTGGGCAAATAATTAAAGAAACTGGATTAATGAAGAAGAATGTGGCATCAGCTTTGGAAGAAGGCTTATTAGCAACCTGCCGATTAGCAATATGCAGATGATGATCTTGGCTGTTGAAAGTGAGGCGGACTTGAAGCACTTGCTGATGAAGATGAAGGTTGCAGCCTTCAGTATAGATTTCATCTTCGTGTAAAGAGACCCAAGTCCTCACAACAGGACCCACAAGTTAACATCATGATAAATGAAGAAAAGGTTGAAGGTGTTAAGGATTTTGCTTAGCTTGGGCTTGACAATTTATTGTAGTTGTCCTGTGTATTATATAAGGTTGGGCAGTATCCCTAGTCTCTACCCACTAGATGTCAGTAGCACCTCACCTACCCAGATGTGAAAAGTCTCCAGACATTGTCAAATGCACAGTGGGGTACAGATGGGAGAGCAGTAAAGGTAGGGACAGGGACTGGCAAAACTGCCTCTGGTTGTCCTAGAAGCTGGAAAAATCTCCTTTAGGACACAAAGCACTGACTAAAGGAAACCATCACCTTGGGTACAGCAAACTAAGAATTTCAAAAAAATAATATGAAGAGGATAAAAAGTCAAGTCAAACTGGTATACTTAAGTGTGTATTCCTACATAAAAAAAACTTGCTTCTAGAAAACACAAACATGTCTATAAAACAAAAGGAATGCAAAAATTGTAAAAGGGAAAAAAAAGGCTTGTATCCCCAAAATATTTAACTTCTACTAAGAAAAGTAAAAATAGAAATTCTCATATACTGTTAATGGGATCAGTTTCAACCACTTGAAAACAATTTTCCATTATCTTATTGATTATACTGGAATATGACGAATACAAATGTTATGTGTGCACACCCAGAGACATGTCCAAGCATATTTTGACGACATTCAACAAGAAAGGATAAAATTATATAAACAAACTGCATCAACATAATCTCTTGTATACAATGTTGAACAATGTAAGATAAAATACTATTAATGTGTAACTGCATCTATATAAAGTTCCCAAACAAGCAAAACTAATTAAGCTATAATCTTTGAAGTAAAGCTAATGATCATTTTGAGAAAAAAGTCAAGGAGAACAATATGGGGTTTCTGATAGTTATCCACTTTTTCCATCTGTAGGGGTTAAAAAGTATTGATTTTGTGGCAATTCAACATGCTGCTTATTTACATGTTGCAGTTACATAACTTGTCAACTTGAGAGAAAGGATGGAGTCTACCCGGTCAATCACGTCATAGCATATAATGCTTCTGTGTGAGTATGAATTTGCTTCCACTGCCACTGGATCCACAAGACTTTCTACCCACTAGCCTGTGATCTTCCTGCATTCAACTTCATTCCATGTGCTTTACGAGTCTGAAGAGGAATTTATGGACTAGTATTGTATATATAGGCTAGTATCAGACTTATGGACTTGATCTAGACTGGGCTGGTATGTTATCTCAATAGACAATCGTTCTTTTATATAAAGTTTTCTTATAATCAATCCAGATTAACACATGATATGTACTTTTTTTGCATGCACTATTTTAATTTTTAAAAAAGCTACAAGAGAACTGAATACTATTTTTATATGATGTATAGAAAAGTGACTTAAAAAAAAGTGACTAAATACACTATACAAAGTCACAAAAGTTATTGTGGCATTATAAACCAAGTGATTGAGAATAAAAAATTCCACATCTTCGATTTTAGGATTCTTTGTCTGATAGAATAAACACAATGCATAAAGAAGTGTTTGCGTTTTCAATGCTACAGCAAACTAAATTAATCTGCTGCTTTTCTACATGCTTCATTGACCTTGATCACCTGTGGAGGAAAGTAAAAGTGATTTTCAGGCTTTAAGACAAAATCAAGTACGTATCTTGAAAAATGTTAATAAAAAAGAGTTGTTTTCTCTAGTATTAAAAAATATTTTGACATTTATACACAGAAAATGATTAATAAAGATAAGTACCTGAACTAAAGAAGTTATCTGTTAAAAGGCTGTTTCCTACTGAACTAAGCCTTGGTTTATCTTTTTATATTACAAAGTCATCTCTCAAGTTACTCATTCATATAGAAGAGAACACAGCCAATAGTAGGTAATTTGACTCATTTTTTAAGCCAAGTAGTGCCACCAAGTGGTAACAAATTCATTTACCAAAGACAACTCTGAAGCAGTAGGGAAAAAAATCACATTGGAATATTATATTGGAATGGAAAATTTTATTTTATATTACTTAAGATTTCAAATTACCTTGATATAAACAGTTAAAAACAACGAATTCTTTTAAGAAAATTGTTCTATATATTATCTTTTTACTTTACCTTAGAACAGTGGTTCTCAACCTTCTTAATGTCGCAACACTATAATACAGTTCCTCAAGTTGTGGTGACACCCCAAGCATAAAATGATTTGTGTTGCTACTTTCTAACTGCAATTTTGCCACTGTTTGGAATTGGACGACCCCTGTGAAAGGGTCATTTGACCTCCAAAGAGGGTGAGACCCACAGGGTGAGAACCCCTGTCTTAGAATGGTCATTAACATGCTGCAGTATTTCCCTTCTGTTTCCTGTTGTTTTTAAATTCCAAATGTTCAGAAAACACTTAAATTGATTTAAAAATTAATGAAACTTGTGTACACACAGAAAAGAGCCTAGAAGGTTTTTAAAACTCTCATTTGCTCACATTAATTTTAGGGAGAAATAAGGACGGCAGAAATATAGGAAAATCAAGGTATTTTTGCATTTTATGTACTATTCTTCTGTAGTTAAACTTCTGGAACCCTGATGGCATGTGTAGTGGTTACATATTGCGCTGCCAACCACAAGGTCAGCAGTTCCAAACTACCAGCCACTTCATGGGAGTAAAATGAAGCTTTCTATTTCTGTAAAGAATTAGCAGTCATGGAAACCCATCAGGCAGCTCCACCCTGTTTCATGAGGTCACTGTGAATCAGAAATCAACTTGATGGCTATAAATTTGGTTTTTGGAGCTAAATTAAAGCACTTATTTTAAGAAAGGTAAAGATTGCTTCTGAAGTTGTTAAAAAATAATTCTACATCCATTCTTTGCTTATAGACATGGTTAGGTTCTAAAGACCAAATGATTATGTAAAAATGGTCTACCATTATCAGATCACAAAACGGCAAATGACTGACTACACCATGCCAAATCACATCACTCCCTAACTGTCGAGCCACTGAGAATCACGGCCAGCAAATTAACACCTAATCTTAACCATAAGAGCCAGCATTATTTGGCATCCTTGCTGCCAGACTTATGTAGTTAATGTGTAAAATAGATTTTTCACTATTGTCATAAATCCAAAACGTTGTACAATAAGATAGTTGGTAAGTGAGGAGAGTATTCATTAATTTCATGAAATACTAACCGCTAAATAAAATTAATGGGATATTAATATAAAATTATATACATGATGTCAAAAGATTTTATCAATACCCAATCTCAACTCTTCCTAGACATGCTAAACAATACCCCACACTCACTTTTTCACTTTTCTGTGTGCTTTCATTTTCCTACATCATTTAACTATTTGACATGCTGTATACAAGGGAACTTCAAAATGCTCATGGGAATTCCATTATCTTTTCATTCCATTTTCCAATGAACTCTTACAGCTAAAGAGTTTGCTGGGGTCCCGCTTCTCTCTAGTCACATACTTTCCTCTGTCATTGATCAGTGAACTGACCCCACAGGCCCTCCCCTCAAATTCTCCAAACACGTCCCTTCACTTACAGTTCCCTTGATCTAGAATTATCTGCTTTCAACTCCCCTCATTCCAGCGCACAATTGCATTAACCTAAGTCATAACTTGCTCCACAGCTATGCAAATCACTTGCTCTGGTGAAGAATTCTTTGACCTACTTTCTGTCAAGTCCTTTGTCACATGCTCTTACAAAACTAATCCTTTCAAAGTTTTAAACTCTTTCAAGTATTTAATTGATTTTATTATTGATAAATATATATCTTCCCAGTTGCCTGAAACTCTAAAGAAGAATGATGTCTTTTGTTATATACACTATATGTTGAGCACCAAGTGCTTAGTAGGTGCTCAAATATCTAAATGAAGGAATATCAACCAAGCAAGTTAACTGCAGGAGTAAAAACTTAAAAGAAAATTAACTGGTTTCATGGGACATACGAGGTAGCCTCTTCCTAACTATCATATTAAGTGCATACACCAAAAAAAAAAAAATCTATTCTCTATTTCCATCAAGTCCATTCTAATTCACAGGGGCCCTACAGGACAGAGTAGACCTTTAGGGTAAATCTTTACAGAAGTCGACTTCACATCTTGCTCTTAGGAGGGGCTGGTGAGTTCAAAGCACCAACCTTTCAGTTGGCAGTGAACACCTTAACTACTGCACACCCAGGGCTCCTGAGTACAAAAGCTACAAGCCTGTATTTTAATATTCACATTTGTAATGAACTTAAAAGTGTATGGAAAACTAATTTTGACACTATATACCTGTGGTAGCTACATAATCTGGTGTCAATTTGGGACTTGAGAGGATTAAAATGAATGGTCTTGTCTATCAATCCAATGATAGCCAATGAGGGCTATGTGTGTGGGCATTACCTCCTCCGTAAAATTCTGGAAAATCTGATATTCCTTCTTAGAGGCAGGAGACACTATCTCCCCCTCGACTCACTCCATGGAAGACTTTGTAGCTGACAAGACATATGGGACGGCACTAATGCCATGACCTGGAGAAGTCACATGGAGATCCCTGTCAGCGCTGAGATGCTTACAACCCCACTGAATCCCAAGACTTTCTACCCACTGAACTGTGATCATCCTGCATTCGGCATCATTGCATGTGTTCTGAATCTGAAGAGGACTTTATAGATTAGTATCAGACTTATGGGCTAATATCAGATTTATGGGCTTGGACTGGACTAGGATAGGATGCTTTCTTCATGTACATAATTACCCATTAGATAAAAGTCTCTCTTACACACATACGCATGGTTATGAATTCGTTTCTCTAGTCCACCCAGACTAACTCAATGCATTATCTGCAATAGTCGTAACTTTCTTGATAAGAGTATATCAGTTATTGGTCACATCTTAAGTGTTAGACAAAATTTCATACCTATGTAAATGTATTGATAATACAATGAGAAAAACTTAAAAGGATGTAGTACGTATGATATAATCTCTAAGAGGGTAATATAAAACCACAGTACTATGCTTATAAAAAAAAGGCAGCTTGGGCTGAGCCCCAGGGGCGTAAGTGATTGAGTATGGAACTGCAGCCCACAGGCTTGGTGATTCAAATCTAGCAGCAGCTCTCCAGGAGCAAGGCTGGGTAGCTCCCACGACCACCGGAGGGCAGTGGTGCCCCACAAAATAAAGGGCAGCTTACTTCCCCTCAAATTAAAAACTTACCAATATATTAAATTTATTTACAAAATAATACGAACATTTTCTCAAGAAGATTTTTGTTGGGATCATTTTAATGTAATACTTAAGAAGCAAGCAGACTTTAGACAACATTTCTAATATTAACCATTCCGATTTTACCTGAGAAAACAAGATAACAACAATTCTAAATCTTGTCATTATCAATTATTCTATCTTTAAGTCTTCCAAAGAGAAAACAGCCACTAAGTCTAATTTAAATGGTACAGCTATATACTTTGACAAATAACAAAATTTATTTGCCATCTAACATAATTAAATTGGGTCAAACTAGATTTTTAAATAAAAATCCTATCATAAAACATAATATAACTTTCATCAAAATTTACATTTTTCTAAATACTGCACTGTATGCTTCAGATGACGTACATAAATGTACACCTGTGTTAGTCTGGGTTGATTAGAGAAACAAATCCAGACACTCATATGTGTCTTAAGAGGGAGTTTTATATCCAAGAGTAATTGTATATTAAGAAAACACCCTGGCCCAGTCCAGATAAAGTCCCTAAGTTTGATATTTGCACATATGTCTGATACTAGTTAAAAACTCTTTTACAGACTCACGCAGCACATGCAACAATGCTGAAAACAGGAAGATCACAGGCAAATGGGCGAAGTCTAGAATCATCTCAGCGCTGCCACAGCTGCTCTACATGTGGCTCCTCCAGACCCTCAGGGCTTGGCTGCCATCAGCCTAGCTTCATGTGACTTGCCAACAGAATCTGAAGCAGAAAGAGTGTGTGTCCCATCCCAGGAGTTCCAGAATCT
Source organism: Nesogale talazaci (assembly GCA_004026705.1). Classification (NCBI taxonomy): domain Eukaryota; kingdom Metazoa; phylum Chordata; class Mammalia; order Afrosoricida; family Tenrecidae; genus Nesogale; species Nesogale talazaci. The sequence continues at coordinate 8,811 of PVJH01018086.1, read as the reverse complement.
TCAGAAGGCTATGGCCACACAGAGGTATCATTAGCTATGAACTGATTTACAGGCTAGACTCCATCCCTTCACTCAAGTTGACAGGAGGTTACATAACTGCCACAACGCAAACTTTTTATTCCAAGTAGAAAGTCACATTATGCATTATATTTTGAAATCATCTTGGAAGACACAGAGATGGTTTAAATCCTATTGTCTGTGAATATTCTATTGTGATATATAAGTGAATGACTAGTAAAACTTCTAAAAAATATAAGCTACGGTCACTTTTACCATGCTTTATGCTTACTGTTGGAAAATAGAATACCATTTGGATATATAAAAGATTTGCCCTTCTACCCAGATCACAACTAAACAGATAAATAGTAGCATAACAAATGAAGAATAAAAATTGTCAACGATTTCAATCGATGTGGATCACAATATCAATAAAAGCAGAAATCAAATGATAACCACACTGGGTAAATCCTCATCACAAGACATCCATAAAATTTTACAAAGCAAAGATGTCACTTTGACATGGTAGCACACTTGACCTAGTCCATCATCCTTTCAATTACCACACAGGCATGGGAAAGATAATGAAAAAGTTAGATAGGAGAAAAATGGATGCACCATATATACTCGAGTATAAACCAACCCGAATATCAGCCAAGGCACTAATCTTACCACAAAAACTGCATTTAAAATGTGCTCCCTGTAAAGAAAGAAAAAAAGTCCTTAAAATTTCACCTTATACATGGGAATATATGGTATCGGCAAAGAATACTGATTAACCACGACTGCCAAAAGATTACAGGAATCAGTCCTCTAAGAAGCACATTGTTCATGAGAATGAAGATGGAAAGCATCTGACTTGTTAACTTTTGTCACCAAAGATCACTGTTATCAAAAGACACCATGATTAGGCAAAGTAGAGAATTGGTGAAAGTGATGGAAAACCCCAGGGAGATAAGCTGAAATGATAGCTTTAAGAATGAACTAAAAATTAGCAATGACCATGAATATGGCACACAAGAGAAGTCAATGTTTGGTTGTATCACAGGTCCCTGTGATTGGTGGTTTTGAACTTGGCTAGGTCCTGGTGGTATCATGGTTATGAGTTGTGACCCACAACTGTGACTGTGACCCACATGGTGGACAGTTGAATATCACCAACAGCCCCAAAGGAAAAAGACGATATTTTCTAGTCCCATCAACAGTTAGTCTCATAAACCCACACTGGGTCACAATGAGTCAGGAGTGATTCTACTCTATGGAGAATAGCCCATATTCCAGCGTGAAGTGTTGATACCTGCTTTTGCAGCCCCTTTGTATTCTTCCAGTGGCCTTAAGGGGGCACGAAATCACCCACTTTGGGAAGCACTAGGGTTGAGCAAAAAGGTCTAATCACTGGAAAGCTCCAACTCTGTTAGTTTGGGGCTGGTACATCGAGGTAGAGCAAAGTGTTGAATCTCCTTGGAGTCTTCTCTTCTAGGATATTGCCAGGCCAAGATCAGAAACCCAATGTCTCATGAGATTATAAATTCGAGGGCATTGAGTGAGGTTGCCAGTGGTATTGCCAAACACTAGACTATTTGCCCTACCACATGTAATCTATTGTAGTGCACTGTAGTCATGTTTCATATCTATTGTAATGTCATCAGCCTATATAGTGGAAAGAGGAATTCTTAAGGGTACTGCTCATCTTCACACTATAAAATAAGTACTTTGGCAGATATCTCTCATTCATACACACACACACACACACACACCTAATTATGGGTAGATAAATATGTGTACATATATATAAATGATTATGGCGGTTTCACGAAGTTCATGAACAAATCCTACTATTGGTTAATTCCATTTGCTAACTTTCTGGAGCTTGCGTGTGTGTGCGTGTGTGTGTGTGTGTGTGTGCACACATGCATGTATGTGCATGTATCTCCCTAGCTGTTCCACCAGAGACATGAGGCTTTCTCCTTCTGAGAAGACTTACTGCCTCAGAAGCTCAGAGGAGGCCATTCTACTCTGTCTGACAGCATTGCGGTCCCTGCCAGTGCTGCGGCTCTGACTCTCCGCAACCCCACAGGACAAAGGAGAACTGCTCCTGTACGTTTCTGAGACACCGACAGCTTACTGGAGTAGAAAGCCCCCGATTTCTCCGGAGGAGCAGCTGGTAGGTTCACACGGAGACTCTGTGGCTAGCAGCACAATACAAAACCACTGCACATCCCACCAGAGCAGTGATGCCACACACACAAAACCACTGCACACCCAGGTTCCTGAGACAGATATATGAGGAATCTTAAAGAAGAACTGGCGAAGATAGGATTTTTGTCCAGGAATTTTGTTCTTTCCTTGATTGCCTAGTAATACCAAATAATTTATCCAACCCAGTGAATCTACACTAGCAGACTGGAAGCAATTGACGGGACAAGGAAATATAACAGTTAAGGTTTACCTATTACTTTTTTTTTTTTTAAAGAAACCAAAATTGATATGATTGCTAAGATTTCTCCAATCTTTTTGGAGCACTGCTATAAAATTACAGGAAAATTTTTGTCCTCTAAATCACCAATGTCATTTAATAATCTGCAAAATGCTTTTCTATTAATTCATTTTTTTAACTTAAAAAGACAAATTATCAACAGATTTTAAACCTGACTACTGTCATAAAAAGATTTTTATAGGGCACTGAGCCCCAGTGGCATAGTGGTTGAGTGCAGGACTGCGGCCCACAGGGTTGGCAGTTCATATCCAGCAGCAACTCTCCAGGAGCAAGGCTGGGCCTCCTAATCCCACCGGGGGGGCAGTGATGCCCATAAAAATATATATATAAATAAGGGCTGAGCACCAGGGGCGTAGTGGTTGAATGCGGGACTGCGGCTCCTACTCCCAGCACCAGAGAGCAGTGATGCCCCAAAGTGTGTGTGTGTAACTATAGAACTTCTAGGCCAAACAAGATGGTGTAGGACCTCCCCCTCCCTGCACCTTCCTGCTCAATGTAACAGTAAGTCCTGGAAAAGGACAGGTAGGCAACAAAGGAGAACTCTGGAAGATGAACTAGGCTGGGACCCCAGTGTCAAAGGAGTAACACAGTAGCAGAACATTTTAAAACTCTCTCACCCAACAAAAAAAGGCATAATGTTTTCCAACAATTAAACTAGTTCAGGTAGGCCCATTCCTTCACTGAAATGAACAAAGTCCCAACACCACCAGATAAGTATGACAGAATGGAAAAAGGAATACTGATAAGAAGGTCGGGGAAATACCTGTTCTTTAATGTCAGGTTATCTTAAGGCTGTCCTCTCCCTCCTGAGATACTATGCCATCAGGGAGCAGTGATGAGGGAGATTGTCCTGCCACAAGTGATGACCACTCGAGGAAGCATTCCTCATCCCTACCAGGAACTCCCTTTGCTGATCTAAGTGGGAATCACAACTCCCACTCAAATAGCACCAGTAGGGACCAGTGGAGCCCCAGAGCTATGACATAAAACCAAACAGATCAAACAGAACCACAAAGGACTTTTTAATACAGATTGTCACTGAAAGCAGAGTCCACAAAAGTAGACCAATACTGGTATGCTGTATACCTAAACAGAGTTGATTACATGCTAAAATAAAAAATGTAATCAGAACCCCAAAGCTTGCAACATAATACCCAAGAATATTGTTCAAAAGTCACTGGCCATACAAGAACCAAGGATAACACAAAGGTGACCAGGGGGGTAAAAAAAAAAAAAAAACAATCGATAGAAACAAATAACTAACTGGCATCAACACTGAAATAAATCAGATGTTATCTATTAAGAGTTTTTAAAGCAACCATCATTAAAATGACTCAAACAAGTCAGTACTAATTCTCTGGAAATAAATTTAAACTATAAATTCTCAGCAATGCATATCACAAAAAAAGTAGCAAATATTAAGTGTAGAAATATACAGTAAGGCTGAGCCCCAGTGGCGTAAGTGATTGGGTGTGGGACTGCAGCCCACGGGCTTGGCGGTTCAAATTCAGCGGCTGCTCTCAGAAGACACGCTGGGTAGCTCCCATAACCACCAGAGTGCAGTGATGCCAAAAAAAAAAAAAATGAAAGAAATACACAGTAAAAGAAAATTTTTAAACTCTCTAGATGAACTCCATTGTAGTATCAAGGGAACATCCGTCAGAATTAGTGCTAAGGACAGAACAAAATGCAGAATTATATCAACAGAACAAGAGAGAAAAATAAAATAAAAAGAATGGAGCTGTTAGGAAATAACGAAAAACCCAACAATCCTTTCACTGAGGTTTCAGGAGGAGAGGACAAAGAAGAACCCTCTCCCCTAAATATGGTGAAAAGCATAAACCAAGAAAGCTAAGAAGCTGAGCAAATCCCATAAACAACATAAGCCCCCAGAAATCCATATCAAGACAGTGAAATTAAACTTTTGAAAGCTGAAAAGAAAAAAAATCTTTAACTTGATCAGCGAAAATTAATTATACGAGAACCCAATTTGGTGGAGTTCTCAGCTTGAATCCATGGAGGTCTCAGCAACTACAGGTAATCCACTCTGTTCTATCTGAGTTGGAATCCAATCAATGGAGTGAGTTTGACTTGGGTTATTACTATTACTGAGATTGAAGACAACAATACTTCAAAATGGACTTACCTGGGAGTTTGACGTCTACATTTCACCCCAACTGGTAAAATGTTGATATTAATTGAATTGAAATTTAAAAGTGCATTTTAACACACAAAGGAATGAAGGTTATACAAAGAGATATAATAAAAAGGATATATACAAAAAATAGTATATAATGATAGAATCCTCAGAAATGTACAACTGAGCTACAGTAAAGCAAAAATAGAGAAACAGGAACAAAAGCCAGAGAAAAGCCAAAATGGTTGCCACTGAGTAACTACAAAAACTCCAGAGGTAACACATTAAAAAATATCTTACATGACAATGGTTTAAATATATCCATCAAAATCGGGAAATGACAGATTAAAACTAAACAAGATCCAATTCACTTCAAATTCAATAAGTACCATAGCCGAAAGTTAAAAGGATGAAAACAAGTAACCATGAATTATATTAGTTAAAACCTACATATACATGGGGAAAATGTTTGGAAATGAATATGGCAATATATATACAAATATGTTTGATATAATTGATGTACTGAATGCTATCAGGACTTTAAGAGCCCCCAATAAAATCATTGGGAAAAAAAACATATATAGTTATTAATTTTTTAAATGTAGTAGCAGTTAAGTTAATGTCTGATAAAATAGCCATCAGAACTAAGAAAATTACTCAAGACAAAGAGACATTACATGATAATAAAGGAATGGATTCACCAGGCACCCATAATAATGATCATGATGTGTGTGCACCGGAACCTCACAAACAATCACTAGAGCTGAAAACATGCAAATCCAGTTAGAGTCGTAGGCTTTAACATTTTCCTATTAGCAACAAACGCTAGACAGAAGATCAGCAAAAATATGGACGATCTGAAAAACATAATCAATCAAGATGTAACTGATATATGAGGGGTTTCAGTTTAAGTTTGTGGGAAAATGGAATAGCGATAGTGGAATTTTTTTTGAATTTTTCTATGGCTCCCTCAAATATATGTATAACAACTTTTTTTGGGGGGGGGAGACAATCACTGCTCTCCGGTGGTGGGAGTAGGAGGCCCAGCCCCACTGCTGGAATTGAACCTCCGTCCCAGTGGGCCACAGTCCCGTGCACAACCACTACGCCACCGGCGCTCAGCCCTTATAACAACTTTTATATATACACTTTTTCAAGTGTCCATGGAGCACTACGAAGATAAGCCATATCCATGGAAATAAACAAGTCAGCGATCATGTGAGGAAGGTGAGCATCGTGGAAAGCCAGTTTATTAGAACAAAGTGTTCTTGCATCGAGGGAGTACTTGAGGAGAGGGGCCCAATGTCCATCTGCTAACTTAATACTAAACCTATAATTTTTTATGTACACAGGCCTATGTCTCTATTGTAATATATAAACATATTTACGGGGCTGAGCCTCGGTGGCATAGTGGTTGTGCGCGGGACTGCGGCCCACTGGGACGGAGGTTCAATTCCAGCAGTGGGGCTGGGCCTCCTACTCCCACCACCGGAGAGCAGTGATGCCCCAAAAACAAACAAACAAAACAAAAAAACATATTTACATATGCCAAGGCTGTACAGTTTTGTGGGAGCAGATAGCCTCATCTTTCTCTTATGGAGCAGTTGGTGGGTTTGAACCAACAATTTTGTGGTTAGAAGTCCTAACACACTAGTGTAACACTTACCCGACAGCACCATCGGGGCTCTCAGGTTCAACCCAATGCAAGTAGTAACTAGAGGAGTACCTAGATGCAAAATCAATAGGCAATAAGGAAGAATAGTTTCTCTTCTTTTTAGGGAAAGGAAGTGGAAGGTTTCCATGAGCTTAAGAAAATTCCTGTCAAACTATTTGCTAATTAACCAGAAGGCAAAGAAACTGAAGCTAGAGAGACTTTACATGTCAGAGACATGCCTTTAACAGTTTAGGAGATCACAACTATAACTCATAAGTATGAACAAATTCTGAAAGGAGAAAAATATGATTTCCAGAATTATCACATTACAATATTTATGCTTCTTGGAGTGTGAATGAGATTCGTGGGGATCTAAATTCCCCTTTTTATCAAATTGGAGCGGTCTTATTCATTATCTCTTGAAACAGTCTTTCTGTCCTCTCTTCTTGCTGTGATTGTCACACTTGTGTTTGTGCACCTGCTGGTGTCCACAGGGCTCTTTGGCATTGCTCATTTTTATGTTTTCATTTTTTTTTGTTTTTTTTTTGTTTGTTTGTTTTTCGGTCATCACTGCCCTCTGGTAGTCGTGGGACCTATCCTGCACTGCTCCTGAGAACCGCCGTTGGATTTGAACCACCAAGCCTGCAGGCCACAGTCCCGCACTCAGCCGCTTACGCCACCTAGGCTCAGTCTTTGTTTTCATTTTTATCTCTACTTATTAGATAATTTCATTGATCAATATTTCAAATGCAAAGATTCTTGCTTCTGTCCATCTAAGTCAAGAGTTGAAATCCTCTAGTCAAGTTTCATTCCAAGTATTGTACTTTTCAAATTCAGAATTCTTGTTGGGGTTCTGTTTTTTAAAATCTATAGATTTTTTGAAAATCTAGTTTTATATGTAGCCTTATAGATTGCCGCTACATATGTTTAGACATTGTTCTAGCTTCCTTAAGCTCTTTTATCTATAGTTTCCTTTAATTCTTTGAATGCATTTAAAACACCTGATAAAATTTTTTTCCTAGTTATTTCAAAGACTCTTTCCTCAGAATTGGCTTTTTTATTTTCTTTGCCTGGAAATGGGCAATGTTTTCTTCTTCTTCTTGAGTTCCTTGTAGTTTAAAAAAAAATTACTAGAAACTTTTGAATATTTGAAGATAATGGTAGAAATCAGATTCTTTTTCGTCAGAATGTGTATGCTGCTACTTCTTGTGAGTTGCAGGGGTGATTTCCTATGTTAATTTTAAATGCAGGTAGCTGTCTCTTGATTCTCTGTGCAAGAAGCTCACAGGCCAATGGGTGGTAATGCTTGTGGATCCAGTGCCATTGTGAGTGAGCATCTCAGTGCTGGCAGGGTCTCTATGTGGCTTCTCTGGCTCCAGAGGTCGGGCTCCATCAGTTTTTCTCCATAAGGGTATCTCGCAGGGATGGAGCACAAAGAGTGCTTCCTACCTCCAAGGGGAAAATGGAGGAGTTCCCAAAATCCTCAGGAGAAGACAATGCCCAGACAGAGGGATCATTGGCTATGATCTAATACAGATTAGACTCCATCCCCACACTCAAAACCCTCAAATTGACACCCAATTACATAACTACCACAGATAAAAATGTAAGCAATAAGAAAACCTAACAAAAGGGCACATGGATAAAAGGAAATGGCAGAAGCCCTTCCTTATATACGAGTTCAAATGCAGGTGATTAAACTGTCTAAGGAGATAACACAAGAGGTAACAGAATAAACAAACACAATTCAATAACCCTTTGTGTACAGGAGAAAAAAGGTGATTATATCCGAATATTTTCCCACAAATATATTTGGTACCAAAGTGGAGTGTATGTGAATTATCCTAAATATCAGTTAAACTTGTCTTTAAGTGAAAAATGAGTCATATAATCCACCAAAAAGTAAAACAAGTGTCATCATATTTATCCCTACTCAAAGCAACCATACAGACAGAATGAACTGCCCATTGAGTTTTCATTGCTGTAATTCTTTATGGAAGCAGAAAGCTTCAACTTTCTCTTGCCCAGCAACTAATTCTTTCAAACGACCAACTTGGTGGTTAAGCAGTGGTTTGTAGTATGTCACTACAAAGAAGGACACAATATTTTGATAAAAGAGTCACTTCTTCAGAAAATATAATGTACACACACTTAACACAACCCCAAAATATAAGAGGCAAAAAATGACTAATTGAGATTTATACAGTCATAGCTATAAATTATGATATCATTTTCCATAATGGATAAACCATACCGACATCAACAGGACTTAAAAGGGCTTGAAGGAGACATGAGTATTGCACACAAGTACACAAGACACACTCTTCCTTAGTGGACATGAAATATTTTCAAAGAGAAATTTATTATTACACCACTAAAGAGTTTTCAACAAACCCCAAATGAATGACTGAATCATACAAACAGCAAATGAAACTAGAATTCAGTAAAGAAAGTCTGGGGTAAACAAAAATAGATTGAATGCTCACTCCACAATAAGCAGTGGGTCCAAGAAAATATTATCAAAAG